>CABHPH010151434.1:0-35783 GCA_902168325.1 Peromyscus nudipes | reverse complement strand
TGTGTGTGTGTGTGTGTGTGTGTGTGTGTGTGTGTGTGTGTGTGTGTACAGATATATGTACATGTGACTGTAGATGTTTGTGGAAGCCAGAGAACAACCTTGGATGTCATTTTTTAAGGGACCTCCACCTTTTTTTCCCTAGATGGGATCTCTTATTGGCTTGGAACTTATTAAGTAGGCTAAGCTGACCAGTCAATGAATCCTAGGAATCCACTTGTCTCCACCTTCCCAGGGCAGAGATTACAAGCATACACTACTGCATCTGACTTTTCAACATGGGTTCTGGGTATAAAATTCAGGCCCTCATGCTTACAAGGCAAATGCTTTACCAACTGAATTATCTCTCCAGCCCCAGCTATATCTTCCCAAAGGCAAAGGAGGGCCTTATGCATCTTCCCTAACTTGTTGCCTTTCTTCCCACTATGTCCTTGGGATTCACCCTACTGACAGAAGTTCTGTTAATACTTAATTACATCAATGATTTGGGGCATGTGTCAAAAGCATTATAAAGCACAGGTACCTTTATGGGCTATCCTTGTAGAATATTAGCCAAAGGTTTATTATTAGTGGTTGTCATTTAGCAAATGTAAGGGGATGCCAAGAATCTGTGATATTCTTTTTTTAATATTTATTTTATTTCAACTGTATGAGTTTTTTTAAACATTTATCTATTATGTACATAGAAGATGGAGCCAGATCTCATTATAGATGGTCATGAGCCATCATGTGGGTGCTGGGAATTGAACTCAGGACCTCTGGAAGAGCAGTCGGTGCTCTTAACCTCTGAGCCATCTCTCCAGCCCAGCCATCTCTCCAGCCCAACTGTATGAGTTTTTTACCCACATGTATATCTGTGTATCATGTGTTTAGCTGGTACCAACAGAGGGCATTGGGCCCTCTGGAACTTGAGTTATAGATGGTTGTGAGCCACCATATGAGTGCTGGGAATAGAACTCATGTCCTCTGGAAGAGCAGCCAGTGCTCTTAACAGCTGAGCCATCTCTCCAGCACAAGAATTTGTGATGGTCTTAAACAGTACCAGGTACATGGGCCACATGAATCATTTCTCTCCTGTAGAATGACTACATCAAGGTGCCAGTATGGCCTTTCTGGAGGTAGCCTGTGTCTGTTGATTGAGATGAGGGCATCTCAGCCTGAAAGGAGATGCTCTGTCTCAGTCTCCACAGGCCTGGCTGGAAGGCACCCAGGCAGCATCACAACTTGACCTCTCCATCTACCTAGTCCTACAAAATGATTCATTGAAACTAAAATCACACAGTGCATTAATAGACACGAATCACATGGCTAAATACCATTCAGGATCTGATGAGGAAGGATGACTTTGTCCACAGGGAGACCCACTGGGTTCACTATTCTAGGAAACACTCCCAGCAGAGTCAGGGCCCACCCGAAGTGCTTGATAGTCAGTGAGAGCAACAGCAATAGAAATCTCAAAAGCACTTAAAATTCTCACCAAGGTTACGACGCGTAGGACCTCTGATTGACTTCAAAAGGATTCTCTTATCAGTGAATAATTAGCCATTTTTTTTGCAAGAAGGAAAACAGTACAGTGTATTCATCATTGGGTGAATTACTTGTTTTATATTCAACTCAATTCAAGATTAAAAAGGATGAGTTTAGTTTCTTTCAACCCTACTCTTTATAGATGCAAAGGTCTCAGAATAATGATGGAGATTTACTTTCTATGCAGAAAATACAGCTACCATGGTATTTCCACTGAATTTTCTTTGTGTATCAAATGGAGTGTTCCCCATGTCTCTCTCAGTGGATATCACCATACATATACAGGACTAATTGGACTCAATAGGTTAAAAATACACATACATAGATTTGGAGGGAATCTGGGAGAGAATTGGAGGGAGGAACGAGGATAGATATAATCCAGATACATTGTATATACATGTATGAAATTTCAGAGAATAAAGAAATGTAAAGCTAAAATTTAAGAAGATATAGTGACTGGTAATTGAGTATGAAGTGACAATAAATCATAGGCAACTGCATCTGGTTTTATGGTATCAAGATAAAATGCTCCTGGTTACAATTATCTATTTTTGAGGATGACTCATCTTCCTGGATTATCAGATCTTGTGTTTCATGAGCATTTTCTCCTGCTATCCCATTGATGACTTTGTGTTTATTCTTCTGATGTCCCTAGTAAGTAGGAAAGCCATACATGCTGTTTTAGTTTTGTGGAGGAGGGGTCTGACAGCCAAGACACGGTGGTCTGCTATTCTGACTGTCTCAGGGCACCTTGCTGCAGCGATTGTGCAAGGTATTATTAGCTTCGTGCACATGCTCCTGTGTCAGCCCATTTGTTACTCAAGAGCCAAGTGCTGATGCATACTTTCGGCAACGTGATGATGCTTCTTCCTTTATATGCAAAGTGGCTCTTGTTGCCATTAGCTGATCAGCTGCCATCTGAGCTTTAATCTGTCACTAGACACATTTTCCTTAAACAAAGTCCTGCAAACAACACACCTGAGATACGTGATGCACCTGCATAACCTTTATTGATCTCATTAAAGTTGATACAGTGAAGGGTTTTTCTCCCTGTGTATTTAAGATTAACACGTTCAGATGACCATGAGCAGAAGGCTATGGTTTGGATGCGAAGTGTTCCCCCAAAGACTGACATGTTCAAGGCTTGGTCCCCAGTGCTAGCAGTATTCAGAGATGGAGCCTTGGGGAAGGGACAGACTCACAGAGGTGCTGCATTTGTCAGTGGATTAACTCACTGACAGGCTGCTGTGAGAGAGGAGAAATCTGGTAGATGAGGCTTAGTTGGGGAAGTAGGTCACAGGAGGCCTACAGCGTCTTTGAAGGCCTTTGCCCTGCCCCTGTCCTGTAATTCTCTCTCTGCTTGCTAGTACAGTGAGATTTCCTCTGTCATTCCTCCATGACCATTCTGCCTCGTCAGAGATGTAATGAAGCTAAGTGACAATGCATTGAGACCTGTGAGTGAGTTCAAACAAACCTTCCTTTACAAATGTTCAGATCCAAACCACCTGAGGTAAAGAACTGATAACCACTCATTTAATGGTATCCTATGGATTAAATGCATGATTAATTTGCTCAAAGTACTCTGTGTGGGCCTAGAGAGATGGCTCAGCCAGTAACATGTTTGCTATATAAGAACAAAGATCTGAGTTCAATCTCTCAGAACTCATGTAAAGGAAAAAAAAAAAAACAAAAACCATGTTTGTAATGTCAGTTCTGGGGAGGTAGAGACAGAGGATCCTCAGGGTTTGCTGGCCAGCCAGTCCAATCATGCTGGCAAGTTCCAGATTCAGTGAGAGACCCTGCCTCAAAAATTAAAGTGGAAAGTAATTAAGGAAGACACATAACACCAGTCTTTGCTTTCCACACATACATGCACACTGTGGTGTGAAAGAAAATGGCACCCAAAGGGAGTGGCACTATTAGGAGGTGTGGTCTTGTTGGAATAGGTGTGGCCTTGTTGGAGGAAGTGTGTCACTGTAGAGGTGGGCTTTGAGGTCTCATATATGCTCAGGTCATGCCCAGTGAGACAGACCACTTCCTGCTGCCTTTGAGTCAAGATGTAGGACTCTCAGGTACTTCTCCAGCACCATGTCTGCCTGCACACCACCATACTCTTAGCTACCATGTTCCCCGCCACAATGATAATAGACTCTGAACTGTAAGCCTATACCTCAATTAAATGTTATCCTTTATAAGAGTTGCCATGGTCATGGTGTCTCTTCACAGCAATAGAAACCCTAACTATGACATATGTGAACTCATGCAAGTGGTGCATCCATATACAAATATGTACATACACAAAGGAAACAAAAAATAACTGAAAAATAAAAAAGCCACAGTGTGGCCATCATCCATTGTTGCTGGTCATTGAACTAAGGCCAAACATAAGAGAATTATTCTGTAACATATTCTAAAGTTCCGTATGGTGGTGTTTGCTATTGATCCCAGCTCTCTGGAAACAGAGGAAGGACAATTATGGATTTAAGGCCAACAAGACTACACAGCAAGACTCTGTCTCAAGAAGAAAAAAGATGGGGCTGGAGTTCAGTGGTTAGGAGCATTTGCTGCTCTTTCAGAGTACTGGAGTTAGACTCCCGGTACTCACATGACAGCTCACAACTGCCAGTAACTCTAGTCACAGGGGATCCAATGCTCTCTTCTGGTCTCTGTGTGTACCAGGCACACACATGGTGCATATATACATGCAGGCTAAACATACAATGATTTTAAAAAAGATACCCAACTGGTACATGAGAATATAGTCTGGCTTTTTAGGTCATAACTGTTTTTACTTTTATGTTTTTTAAACCAATACATGTAGGCTGATGACTATGCTGTGTTGAATAGCTTTTTTTCTCCTGAATTAATACTTAGTAAAGAGATAGCACAATTCAAAATTAAATTTACTAATGAAAAAACTATTTGAATTATTGGACATGAGAAAATAATTTACTATTCTAATCTCATCTGTGTCCCCTTTTACTGAGCACCTATCACGTACTAGGTGAAGGTCTAGCAGCCCTAGCATCGATGGCCCTTCTGTTTGCTCAGAAAAACCGAGGAAGGAACGCAAATAAGCACTATCTCTGATTGTCACAGCAACTGAAAAGTTAGGAAAAAGTACTATTACCCTATCTGATAGATGGGAAAACTGAAATTTGAAAAGGCTATAAAGCGAATGCTATAAAATATCATTTCAACCCATTATCAACCATCATCGACTCCTCTGTGGCCTGGGCATTAAAGAACATACATACTTTAGAACAGAAATAGCTTTTCTTCCATTAGGCTGTTATTTAAAAGTCCCTTTTAGTCTTACTATTTAGCAATCACCTATGAAATTGCCGGGAAGGCCAATGGCACGAGCTAGAATAGTGAATAACTTTGAATATGAAGTGAGGTAGTAGGTTGCAACTGGTCTGTCCCAAATGGATGTCAGTAGACAGTCTTTTCTGAATGCCTCCCTGGCTGGTGTCGAATCCCTTCAGGATGTTGGGTCATCTCAGTCTATTTAGTGAGCCTGCTCTCATCTGGTAAGACATTCTCCCAGTGTTTTTAAAATGCTGTTTTAGGCATTTAGCCTAGTAGTAGACAACTAGATAGCACATGTGAGGCCTTAGGTTCAATACCTAGGATCACAAAAGGTAAAATAAAATAAAGGACATTGCAGCTTCAGGGTTTATGAAAAAACATATAATGGAATTCTAAATTTCGATGAATGGTTTAAGGATAGAAAGTTGAAAGAAATCAGTCAAGTCAGATAGCTGTGAGCAGTCTGTTGGAGTGTACAGGTAGATAAAACAATGATTACAACCCTATCTCTGATCTAAGGTGAAGTACAATGGGGTTGCTGTAGAATATTATTTTAAGATGTGCTATATTTGTTTATGCTGTGGAATGTTTGTTTAGTGATGCAAAGATGTGTTGTGTTCCTTCACGTTGCATTTGTTTAACTCTGTGAAGCTGTGTTACTTTGCCTGTCTGAAATACTTGATTGGTCTAATAAAGAGCTGAACAGCCAATAGCAAGGCAAGAGAAAGGATAGGCGGGGCTGGCAGGCAGAAAGAATGAATAGAAGGAGAAAAAGAGAGAAGAGAGAAGGAATAAGAAAAGGAGGAAAGGAGGACTCCAGGGGCCAGCCACCCAACCACACAGCCAGACATGGAATAAGAAGTAATGAAAGGTATACAGAAATAGAGAAAGGTAAAAGCCCAGAGGCAAAAGATAGATGGGATAATTAGTTAAGAAAAGCTGGCTAGAAATAAGCCAAGCTAAGGCCAGGCATTTATAAGCAATAAGCCTCTGTGTGTGATTTATTTGGGAACTAGGTGGCAGGCCCCCTAAAGAGTCAAAGAGTAACAAAACAACCAACTACAATGGGTAAATAAGACAGGCAGGTGTCCATTACACCTGGGAGATAAAAAAAAAAAAAGCAGGCAGAGGAGGTGGGGATGGAGGAGACCCACTAATAGTACAGAAGAGTCTGCCAAGAGATTGTGGAATACGATAGAGAGAAGACAGAAGGCAAATCCCAGACACACACGAGAGAGAGAGAGAGAGAGAGAGAGAGAGAGAGAGAGAGAGAGAGAGAGAGAGAGAGAGAGAAATAGAAAACAACCTTTTAAGAAATTTAAAGACCATGCCTGATGTGTAACCATGAAAGCCTAGCCTGAAACTCAGACACCTTCTACATGCAGCATCCCCTTGATTCTGGGGATGGAGTGGAACAGCAAATTCCCCGCTAGTAGAGATTGCAGAAAGACTAATTAGGGGACTCTGACCAGTGGAGCCTTTTGAAACGTCCAGGAATACATGGTGGGAATTGAGACCTATGGCATGAATGAATGGACGTCTAATTCGAGTGTCACTCTGTGACTGTTGTGTGGGGATCCAGTCCTGTTTAGTCTCTGAATAACTTTTTTCCTTCTGGCTTTCCTCAAAGAGGTGACCCAGGGACAAAGGCAGCCTGGAGAGAAGGGGGCTTAGAATATGGCTCTCCCATTCCCTACTTTCAGGACCCCTGAGCTCAACACCTACAGTTCTTCTCAGACAGGGCACCGATACTGTGGTATTGCCACTGAGGTGGAGTGTTGGGTTCATGGAATCACGTGGATACATCCCAGACAACAGGTCTCCATTCTACCTGCCAATATTATTGCAGCTAAAATCACGTGTGTCTGATGAAAAAGGGTATTGTGTTGAACTGGCCAGGATGGGGTTTTACCCATCATTTCTTTTCTCTTATATTTTCTTTATGATGCTCTAAAACATGTCTCTTTTATTGCGGGTGCTGGAGGCTTATAACTCTGTTGCCCAAATTTTCTAGTTTAGATTTCCCTGATGAGAAATGCTGGTTTGATGATACCATTTGCTTCAGCTACTCAGGCAGCTATGTGTGAGGCCCCTGCAGATGACAGACATATGAGGCGTGGTCAAGAGCTTGCTGGCATCTTGTCGAGACTCACTTGCTTCCCTGTGACTCATCAGTGAATCCTATGGTGCCTTTCTTTCCGAGGGTGCAGATACTAGGGGGTGGGTTCCGTAATTGATGTTCTCCGCGCCCTTTTATGTGTAATGAGTGCCTAATCCCCGTGTGGAAGGAACCTCTTGCTATTTCAAATACCCAGAGTGGTGTGTTAGTCAGAGAAACAGCCCACAGAGCAACAGGTTGTGTCTAGAAGGGGCTTTATGATAAGAAATTGGCCCTTACCATTTTGGAGGCTGCAAAGTCCCAAGACCTGCAAGGTGAATTGGTGAGCCAGACACTCAGGAGAGTTTAAGGCATAGTGCTGGTTCCAGTGCAAATGCCTGGATCTCAGAGAGCTGAGACCTGCAGCTTCAATGTTGGGGTAACAGGCGTGAGCCCCAGGAAAAATCTATGATTCAACAACAGGAAAAAGGAGACACACCAGTTTAAAGGTGGCCAGGCAGAGATGCAGTCATTTTATTTTGTTCAATCCTTTAACTGAGTGGATGAGCCCCACCCTCCTTAGGAAGGGTAATCCCTTAATTCAGTCCATTAATTTAAAAGTTAATCCCATTCATAGAACACCCACACTGAAATATCCAGAGTAGTTTGACTAAATATGACCCTGTGCTCCAGTCAACTTGGCGTGTAAGATTAACTAACATCACCTGAAGATTCTAATGCGGCCAGTCTGTGGTTGGCGCTTTCTTCATGTACCACACAGATGAGCAACTCTCCTGTATAGAATCAACTTTTTCCTTTACCCTGGATGGTTACATTTGATTTCCTTGGACTTAAGAAGAAAAAGAAAAACAAGGAACAATTGACTTTATGTGGAAGTAAAGGATGAAGGTGACCAGGGACATATAAACACCAATGAATACTGCAATTTTTGTTCTAAAGGACCACACAACCACGAAAACCATTAAAACCCACTCATCATACCTACCTTTTCATGTCCTCACCATCCTCCTCAACTCAGTGAGAGGTGTATGCCTGCAAGGTCTTTGTGGCATCCCTGTTCATGGCTATCTTTTAACTAACAAAATTACATATTTAGTATACAGCATGTTTTGAAATATGCATATGATGTGGAATAGCTAAATCAAGCTAATTAAAATACATATTGTCTCATATAGTTATTGCTTTTGTGCTCAGAATATCTAAACACACTTTCAGCAATTTTCAAGCATATACTGCATCACTGGGAGCCATAACCATGTAATGTACAGTAGACTCCTTGGGTTTATCTTGGCTCATGGCTTCAAGGGATTTCAATCCATCAGAGCAGGGAAGTCATTTCAAAACTGCTCTCCTGTGGGATGCATGAAGTAGCAGCTAGTCACATACATCATGGGGAACTAAGACTCAGACACCACCAAAGTCAGAAACCTAGCTACAATTTCAAAGGCCCACCCCGAGCGACCTAACTCTGTTCCAGTTGGCTCTCTGTTGCCGTGATAAACACTATGACCAAATGGAACTTGGAGAGGAGAGGGTTTAGTCCAGCTTACAGGTTACGGTCCATCACTGAGGGAAGCCAGGATGGGAACTCAAGCAAGAACTGAAACCATGGAGGACCACACTGCTCCTGGCTTTCATCCTCTGGGTTGTTCAGCTCCTTTTCTTATACAACCCAGGTCCACCCGCCTAGAGATGGCACAACCCCCACACAATGGTCTGGCCCTCCTTTAGCAATCAATAACTAATAAAATGCCTCAGAGACATGCCCACGGGCCAGTCTGATGAAGGCAGTTCCTCAACTGAGGTTCCCTCTTCACAAATGACTCTAGTTTGTGTCAAGTGGACAACAACTAACCGGCACATGACCCATCTGCTAAAGGTCCCACACTCTCCCCAGACAGTGCCACCAGCCAACATGAGTCTGGGAGCACACTTGAGGTCCAACCCAGGACAGAACATCGATGAGACTCCATCGGCTTCTTGCTCCACAGGCCTTTGTACTGGGTCACATTTCCGTTTTATAGGTCAATGACTTTTGAACGGCTTTGGTTTCTGTTGTTTCTGTGACACTGACCACCAAAGGGGAGAGTTAACCAAGCAGGGAAAGGGATGACATTTTTAGTCATGTGAGGGAGATTTTATAACCACTGAAAAGTAGGACAAGCTCCTGGTTCTTGTGAACTCCCAGCTCTTTTCTGTGAATGTGATCTGAGAGACAGCTAGACCTCTCCAGTATTCAGTCTAGGGTTTAACAACTTCTCATACCAATTACTACATGGATGCATATGATATTTACAATGGCTAATAAACTCAGCCCATGACTATAGTATAGCATTATAAGGCTCCATAGTATTTATTAATGAAGTACTGAATTAATCATGGTATTTTAATAGGGAATATTGTTAACACTGAAATACTTGTAAAAGCCACAAACATTAATGGGCATGATGGCACATGCCTTTTATCCCTGCATTCGGAGGCGGAAGCAGGCAGATCACTGTGAATTTGAGGCCAGTCTGACCTACATGGTGATTTCTAGGCTAGCCAGGGCTACACAGTAAGAACCTGTCTTAAAAAAAAAAGCCCATAAGCATTTAAGACTAAAATGTAGAGACTCACATATAGTTCAGAAATAGAAGTATGTTTGACTGTCCTGTTAACCTCTGCATATTACTCTGCTGATTATCATAACTATTGTACTGCCCTGCCCCTATATGCTGACCACACATGTCAGCAGAGTTTTGCAGCGTTCGTATGAAGCTTTTTAATCTAACAGAGTGGCTTCAACTATCAAGCTAACGCTGCAGATTAAACTGTGTCTATTGCCAGCGCAGAATGGAGAAAGTCGGGGGATCTGTAGACCACGCTGTTACGGTTAAGGTAAGGAAGCAGAAAGGATGTAACTCAGTGGTATAGGACTTGAGTGGCATGCCTCGGTCTCTGGGTCAGTCCCAGCAACCACAGAAGAAAACGGATGGAAGATTCACCTAACGAACTCAGTGAAATGGTCCTCAAAGAATAGGCTGTGCTCTCAACTCAGCTTCGCAGGTGGATAACTATGCACAGAGAAGTAAAGAGAATTGCCTGGGCTCCACGAAACTGCTTTTGGCCCTGAGTATGCCAGACTCAAGCCTACACTGTCAGCGCCTCCAACTCCCAGCATAATTAGTCATAGAAAGGAACTGTTTTGCAAGAAAGAATGTTATTATAGATAATAGGAAGTGCAAAGCGCAAAATCACAGACACAGAATTCTGTTCATTGTCTCTTCTGGAAGGTAGATGTTTGTTATTTAGGTGAGACAATATACCTCATTAAATATGCTAATATGTGCTTCAGATGTCAGTAGAAGTAGATTTAATTACCTTTAAGGAAATTCAAGTACAGGATCATTTGCTAACCAACACCAAGCTAAGAAAGGCAAGAAAATTAGGGCCACACATGACTAGATTGGATGATACAAGGGCTTGCTCTGTCTCCTCCAGGGTGTTCTAGATTTCCACAGGAACACAGGGAAGCATCCCAGATGCACAGCATTGCTAATTGACCTTCCATGCATTAGAACCACTATTTGTAAATATATATGTTTCTGGGGCCAAGAAGGCAGCATGAGGAGTGACAGGTTGTACAGTTATGGAGCATCGAGGACTTCAGAAAACCCTGGAGAAATGTATTAAAGAATACAAGAGGTGTTCAGCTCCAGGGACTGTTCATGACAAATATCGGTCTAATGATATTAGACTTTCCAGCTTCTGTAAGGTAGGGATCATTACTGATACACAAAATCATCTCAAGTATTTCATTGACAAAGTTATATACATATATATGTTATACAACATGTTTCAAAATATGCATATGTATAGAATGGCTGAACTCAGCTAACTAACATATACTCTATCTCATATACTTATGTGTTGTTGGTTTTGGTTTTTATGGTGTAAACACTTCAAATCCACTCTCAGCAATTTCAAGTCCACACTGTGTGTTGTTGTGAACAACAGTCATTTAACATACAATAGACTCTTTGAATTTATTGTTCTTACATAATCAAAATTATTTTAAAACTAAAGACCTTTCTTTTTTAAAATGTGTGTGTGTGAGAGAGAGAAGAGAAAGTGAGAGAGAGAGAGAGAGAGAGAGAGAGAGAGGAGAGAGAGCAGGGAGAGAGGGTACGTATGTGTGTGTGTGTGTGTGTGTGTGTGTGTGTGTGTGTGTGTGTGTGAAGCTGTATAGAAACATTGGGTCTATTCTTATCCCTGAATGACATATCTGGATAAGAATATCAACTTTGTTCAGTCAGTAGCAAGGAAAACATTACAACTTCCTCTCTCTCTCTCTCTCTCTCTCTCTCTCTCTCTCTCTCTCTCTTCCTTCTTTTAACAACACATTAACTCAGCTATGCCAGGAAGCACAGATGGCTAGCTTGTTATGGTTGGTGGCTCATACTTGCAATTACCAGCACTTAAGCTGCAGGGATAAGAAGGGCATGGGTTCAAGGACAGCCCAGACTACATACAAGACCTAGGCCAGCCTGAGAGTTACATTGCCAGACCCTGTTATAGAAAGAAAGGTGGGAGAGAGAACAAAGAAGAGGTGGAGGAGGAAAAGAGAAAGAAAGAAGAGGGGGAGAAGGGAAGAGAAGGGGGAGACGGTAGAAAAGAAAGGGAGGAAGGGAGAGGAACCCCACATCTGGCTGTCCTTACTCATAATGACAGACGTAAAATTAAAACTACCCTGAGATGTGTCGTAGTTCGGGTTCCTATTGCTGTGAAGAGACACCATGACCACAGCAATGCATACAAAGGAAAACATTTAATTGGGGCTGGCTTATGGTGCAGAGGGCTAGTCCAATATCATCATGGCGGGAAGCATGGCAGTATGCAGGCAGACATGGTGCTGGAGAAGGAACTGAGAGTTCTCCATCTTGGCCTGCAGGTAGCAGGGAGAGACTGTCACTAGGCCTAGCTTGAGCATGTAAGACCTCAAAGCCTGCCCCCACAGGTGACATACTTCCTTCAACAAGGCCACACCTACTCCAACAAAGCCACAGTTTGTAATAATACCACTCCCTTTGGGCCAAGCATTCAAATACATGAGTCTATGGGGGCCATTCCTATTCAAATTCCCACAAGATGCTACATGTAACCCACGTGGTTGGCAAAGACCATAAACACTGTATGGGCAAACTTAGAAGAATAGGAAACTTCCCTGAGTAAAGTTGGCATATCACTTCTAAGGGCCAAATTAGCAACATTTAATATTGGCAAACTCTACGCTAAATGCTATGCTAAAAATGGTATATACTTCTGACCCAGCAATCCCAGTCCTTGGTACAGTATATACTAGAAACACAGGTGGGAACAAAGGTTACTTAGTGTACACTGTTTGGAAACAGTACATTGGACACCATCCAAATTTGCATTAGGAAAATAAATTTCAGCTCCTAGAATGGAATGGTGTACAGCCATAAGAACCATACTTACATGGAACAACCTCTGTGATAAAATCAACACAGTACCCTGTGCGAAGAATGTTATTATCTATATTTTAAAAAGAGAGAAAGAGATACCCATATATTTGCTTATATGTGAAATTCCTTTCTTCTGAAAGAGTATTTTGAAATTTCATTTATTGGTCTTGAAATGAGTCCATATCCATGGCTTTTCCCTGTGCCCAGATACCTTTCACCTCATAGAAAGAAGAAACTTCCCAATTATTCTTCTGAATACACTGGGCATGGGTGTGGACACTGTCATAGTCTGTGTTATAAAGACATGCTTGCACCCCACACTGTAGAAATGAATCTACACATCCAGGCCATTAACAGCCCAGCATAAACACACCGTTAATAGTTTGCTTGAGGAAGTTAATTTCCTTCCAGCCCAATGCCCCACGGGAGGACGAGGGTGACACAGGTAGAGAATGACCTGACTTGCCTTTCAAGAAGTACCTGAGCCCAAACAGCGACAATGTCAGGGAAGGATGTAAGAGGAGACAAGGAAAAAAGCACAGACATCACAAATACCCCAAATGGGGTTGATCACCTCGCCAGAGGGACAAGAGTGAGCTCCAGAACGTGAGTGCCTTCACCTCCCCCGCCCACCCCCACCACTTCCTTCTGCCTATGAAATTCGCTGTCTGGAAATGATTTCAGACTTTGATAGGATATCAGTCCACCATTGTCTATGATTGTCAGCTCTCTGAATAGAACAGTTTTAAGATTCAGTCTCTGCAGATCAGCCTCTGCAAGTGAGGCTCTGGGACCACAGTTGCATTGGGAGGAGGTACATATGACCCAGATGGGAGGGAGGCCTAGATACAGCAGCCCATATAGAACTGAAATGTGACTGTGGGGTGGAGATGACCTCAGCCTTGTGAGAAACTGAAAGTCAGAGGCCCCAGCTAACATGCATGTGGGGTGCTGACCACAGAAACTACAAGGTGATGATGCTGTGGTTTAACTCACTGTGTATGGGGAAATTTGTTACTCGGCCACAGATAACTAATACAGAGCCCAAACCCTGGCTAATTGTCGTGATCTAAGAAACATTGCCTGGATGAAACAGAAACGTCTAACTGCAATTTGGAAGTGACCTATTCTGTAGAGAAAAATCTAAATCAAAATTCAAAATCTAATGGGTGAATAATACTAAGGTTTTTCATCAAAAAGCGAGGATGATTTTAGTATTTATTTTAGTTCTTTCCTTTTAAGTTACAAGAGTATTACTTGTTCCTAATAACATTTTCTGTCTCTTTTTTAAAAAATATCTTGCTGGACTTGGTGGCACACGCCTTTAATCCCAGCACTTTGGAGGCAAGGGAGGTGGATCTCTGTGAGTTCAAGGCCAGCCTGGTCTACATAGTGAGTTCCAGGAAGGCAGGGCTCTATAAAGAGACCCTGTCTTGAAAAGCAAAAAATAAAAAATTAAAAGATAAAAAAGCATCTTCTATGCTCCAGTACCCATGTACACATGGGCAACACTAACTGAACTTTGTGATTTATCAAAAAAAAGATAGGATGTTGGCAGGAGGGCACATCAGGGGGAATATGGAATATGGAGGAAGTTGGAAGAGAAAATAGATGTAGCTATAATCATATTTCTTTGAATACATATATGAAATTCTCAAAATTAAAGGAAAACATTTTAAAATCATTTGCATCGAAGCATTTAGAGGGTACCAAATCAAAGACAGAGAGCCTAAATTAAATTAGACACAGTATAGAACACTGATTTATATGTTACGGTATTTTAAAAATTACATTTTATGGGCAGTGGTAGCACATACTTTTAATCCCAGCCCTCGGGAGGCAGAGGCAGGTGGATCTATGTGAGTTCCAGGCCAGCCTGGTCTGCAAAGCAAGTTCTAAGACAGCCAAAGCGACACAAAGAAACACTGTCTCAAAAGACCCAAAAAAATTCTATTTATTTATTTATTTATTTATTGTGTGTGTGTGTGTGTGTGTGTGTGTGTGTGTGTGTGTGTATGTGTGCGCGCACATCAGGTCTCTTCTCCTACCAGGTAGGGCCTGAGAATCAAACTCAGGCCACCAAGATTGTCAATAAGTACCTTTACTGGCTGAGCTATCTTGCTGCTCCTATTTTATGTCATTTTCACCAATAATAGTTTGTTTCCAAACTCTAGTAGAGACTTCCGGTAGTTTGCAGGAACGAACAGTAAATAAACACAAAATAACGCTGTCTTCTTCTCTTTCCACAGCAGTAAAATTTAAGCCAGACCCAGGCTTCCCTGCTAGAGGGGACACTTCCAAGCGTCTCCTGAGACTGCAAGGGTGTGTTCCTACTGATAGTGTAAACCTCTGTTTCACTTGTCCATTGTGAAAGTGACTCACCACCTGCTCCTTTTCAGAGCTGTACACAAGAAGACGCGGACTTAAGGTGTGGTGCCAGGGCAGGGCATGGAGAAGCAGTCGGATGAAGAGAACTCAAGTCATTGAGTTATGTGTCAGTGCAGCCTTACCTTGGGACCATTTAACAGAGAAATAAATATTTTTGTTTTTAGAACCACTGTCTTTGGGGGGGCTGCTGATTATTGGAACTTAACCATTACCCCTAACTAACAAACCCAATATTGAGTTTTTCATAACATGTCTCTGGCTGCACATGGCAGTATATACCTGTAATCTAGCCCTTACCAGGCAGAAGCAGATGGATTTGAGAATCTGAAGCCAGTGTGGGCTATGTAACAAAGCCCCTTCTTTAAGAATAAAATCCCAAGGGCCAGAGAGTCGGCTGAGGGAATAAGAGTCCTTGCCGTGAAAGCATGAGGCCCTGAGGATGCTGCTGTGTGGAGGGCGGAGGCAGCCTAGCTCCTGGTTCTGTGAGAGCGCTTGCCTCAGAGGATGGTGGCAGGGAGCGTAGAGCAGGACACACAACACAATGTGTATTGCCGTGACCGGCTCATGATGCTTCATGGAGATCATCTGGAGATTTTCACAAGAGCCTTTTAAGAAAGACAACAAATGAAGATTAGTGTTTCATCACAGAAGGAAAAACAAACCCACAGTGACTGATCTCCGGTCTCATGAATCACTGAAAACCTGAGTCAGACAAAAAGGCTGTACCTGAAATCTAATTTGGCACCACACTCAGTGCACCATCTTTTATGCTGTCTTTTTTTTTCTTCTTCTTCTTTCCTTAGATAAAGAAAGGTTGGAGCAACAGATTTGGGAGACACAGACATCCAAGTGTCTTCATGGGAGAACACATTTTTTTAAATCTATAAAGGCAATAGATTGGGAGCGACTGTAATGCCAGCTGTTAAAATCAAACCATGGGGTTTGGTCCCCTGTCTGTAAATGACAGCAAGCAGCACTTGGGGGGAGGGGCGACACACGATGACTACGCTACTGCCTCCTGAGCTATACATGTCTGGATGTGACATCACGGGGCTGTGACAGCAGCCCCATGCTTCTCTGTAAGAGGAAAATAGCATCTCTGAAGAAGTTACTGCCTTCTTCATCACCTTGACCATGTTTTCCAGATAGGACTAAAGAGCAAGGGAAGAGACCACACCATCCCTAGACATCAGGAACCAAAGACCTCCCAGCCTAGAAGGACAACTGGCTAAGCAAGGTGGTGGCGGGTGTTCATCCACAGCCTTTTATTCAGCCAAATAGCAGGTTTCACCAGGGCGGCCAGGAACAACCCCCGCCCCCCCATCTCCCCACCCCTGAAGCCTTCCGCTCCCAACTAAGGATTGGATTGTAGTCTGGCTGCAGGGCAATCACCTGGGCCTCGTTTAACTGTTGCTTCTCAGCCCCTGCGATGAAGTGCAGAGGTCATTTTAGGATCTCAGAGACCCGGAAGGGAGGTTTAGCAGGGCCTAGGAAAAACCAGGGCACATCTGCAGGACATTTCTTTTGCTGTTTTAAAGCAGTCGCTGGGGCGCCTTGTAGTCGCTCAGCACCTTTGTTCCCTTTGGGTTTAAAGTCTTACCAAGACCCAGGGCGGGGGGCGGGGGGGGTGGGGGGGGGGGGGGGGGGCGAGATTTCTGTTTTTCCATGACATCTCTCAAGTTGACTCCAGCCTCTTTGCATTCATTCTCTTCTTGAACAAGTTTGAAGGGGGTGACAGGTCTGTGAGGAGGAAACTTTGCGTCAAGCTGAGTTTGGAAGCACTGGGAATTCTCCCTGTTGCAGAAACCAGGCAAAAGTAGGGGGACAGGGAGCTGAGATGTGGGGACGTGTGTGTGTGTGTGTGTGTGTGTGTGTGTGTGTGTGTGTGTGTATGTGTGTGCTGGAGACCAGCTTCATCTTGGGCTCAAGATTTGAAAGGAGGGTCCCAAAGCTTCCAGGCTTCCTGCAGCATTTGGAAGGATGCACCCGGCAGGTGCACCCATGCTCTTCCTTAGTGGTTAGTCTGTACTAGCCCGATAGAGTGGTGTCGGCTTGCAGATCCAGCACCTAGACTCTTCAAAGCAATTGCGAGACCGCCCTGGGGGAGACAGGTGTGTGTGGGGGGGGGGGGGGTGGGGGGCTGGGGCCGTCCAGATGGCGAGGAAAGGGCCCGCGACATGTGCCAGGTAGAGGCGGATACCTGAGTTTCCCGAGTGCAGGGCGGGCGCTAGGACCCGGGCGGCGCACCTGTTGGCTGGCGCTGCGCCCCGCCCGCTCGCCCGGCGCTGGGAGCACCCCGCTGCCGAACGCCAGGCCAGGGCGCACGCCGAGGACACGGACGCGCGTGGCTGCAGGCCGGAGAAGCGGGGTCGCGGCTCACCATGGCCGAGCTGCTGCGGAGCCTGCAGGATTCGCAGCTCGTGGCGCGCTTCCAGCGCCGCTGCGGGCTCTTCCCGGCGCGGGAGGACAGTCCTGGGCAGAACGGCCCCTCGGAGAGGGCGACGAGGGTCCCTGAAGTCGCGCATCTCCCCGCCGACCCGCAGGTAACCGCGGGCAGGTGTCTTGCCGTGGGGAGGAGGGCGACGGACGCCCGCGTACCTGCCGGTCACGGCGACTCCGTGATGGGGACCGGCGGGCGCCATCCGCCGCCACCCGGCATCCACCCTAGGGAGGGTACAGCAGGGGGACAGTCACACGATGCCACTCTCTGTCGCTGCAGGTGGCAGCTACGTCCTTTCAGACAACACCCAGAGCCTTTTGCATGTATCCGTTGAGAGACTTTTTACTTTAATTACTTTAATGAGTAAGTTCGTGTTTCAGGAGATTCCGCCCAAAGTGTGAGAGTTACGTAACTGGAAAGTGGGTATGTCCTTGGCATTTCCCTGGGACACAGCCTGAGAACTCCCCCAGAGTCCTTAGGTTGCTGCCGCATCCTCCTTTTGCTCCCGTCAGACTCCGGAGTCGCGCCGCTTTGCTTCGCTTAGGCTCCTCAGAGGATGCACAGCCCCCACCTCCAGCCACCCGAAAGGATGGGGGTCCAACACGGTCTCCCTCCCGATATCCCCTAGTCTTGGGGGGCCTTCCAGCCTGGTCGGTCTTTCACGACTGGCCCTGGTGGCCTTTCCGGAGATGCTTTGCATCCTGAGCGAGGTTACACAACTCCACTGCAGCTTCGCGTTGTGCAGTGAGCGCACAGGATCTCCTCCAGGCTGCAAGGACCAGGCAGGCGGCAGATGGCGGCTACGGAAGCTTGTCTCCCTTGGGCACCCCCAGCAGCTGCCCTTTCCTTCGGCTAAGCAGAAAATGACAAACCAGGACAGAAGCAATTCTACTCCCCGCCCTCACCCCCACCCCCCCAATGTTTGGTTCTTCTGTTAACTGGAAGGTGACGCGTCCACGCGTGTAGATGACTAGTTAAGAACTTGGCTCTTGTGTAGGGATAGACTACGAGAGGCATTGAGTTACAGAATTCCTTTGGAAAGATGGCAGTGGGCTGGTTGTGTGTTCTCAGCTAGAGAAATTCTTCTTTACAGTATTTTCACTTCCTTCACAGTTCCTTCACTGTGTTGTGTGGCATGCGAATAGTTTTTGGATTATTTCAAGACCCTTGTCTTTACTAGCACCTTGTCCCCAAAGGCGACAGAGGCAGTGCATAAGACTAATGCCCCACCCCCGCCCCACCTCCACCCCACCCCCGCGGGAGGCATTTCCTGAGCTGGCACCCTGTTTACATTCAGGACCAGCACCAGCTGCTCTCTCCCTGTCTTCTCCCCTCTGTACCTGCTCTTCCTAATTCAGAAAGGTGAGGACCGAAGTTTTCCACGGGTGTTTCTTAAACTGTTTTTTTTTTTTTTTTTACAATCCCAGTGATAAAGTGATTGCACATTCTGGGGAAGGTTCCCCCTCCCCTTTAAAAACAAGCTGAGCATAACCCTTGCTTCTCCGGAGTGCACAGGTGGTCAGGGGAATCAAGGAGTGGAGGTCTGGTTCCCACCCCAGACTTGGATTACTATAGCCCTGAAGTAAGGAAAAGAAAACAGAAAAATTCAGGATAATAAATCCCTGTAGCGGCAGTAACAGGAAAAAAAATTAACTCGAGATCTTTTGATAAGAGAAGGGGTTGTGAGTGTTTTAAAAGGTTTGTTTTGAGAGAGTGGGAAGGTTAGCCCTTAACAAATACATGGGAAGCTTACCCAGAGGAGTAAGTGCATCCCTGCCCCCAGATAACTCACAGGGGTTTAAGGGGGGCAATTGTAAAAACTCATCCCCACACCCTTTTCCTTTCTCTTCTGGCTTTTTACAGACTAGGTGGTGGCTGAACAGCCGTTCTGCAATTTTTCTTTAAAAGACAGTTTCACTATGTAGCCCAGGCTAGCCTTGAACTGGTAAAAATCCTGCCTCAGCCTCCCAAGGGCTGAGGTTGTAGGTGTGCACCATCAAATCAGACTCAAGGGCAAGCCCTTTGCAGCCCTTGGCTGCTTCTGATTCTGTCCGTTCTCCCTGCTTCTTGAGGCATGTCCCTTACAGAGCATGCTGCATTGTGTAACTGCCTTTGTGTGGGGAATCTCAGGATGCTCCTTTTCTTCGCTTGGATCTTCACCCAGTTGAAGTTCTGTGAATGTTGTGGCTACCTAAGCATAGATTGTAGAGGAAAATCAATAGCTTTTAAGATTTTAAACAGAGACTACTAAAGATCAAATTAAAATATCAAATGATTTTTTTCCCCCACATAGCCTAGAAGACAGCCCTGGGACATTGACTTAAGATCCTTCAAACAGTTGAGAAGTTAATTCCTTCATTGGAGTTACTTGAGATCTCAAGGAATCTAATTCATCTTCTGCATTTTCTGTATTTATTGTAATCCTTAACACTAGACAAGTAAGGAAATGAATAAAGGCTTCCCATACAAATTCTCATAATACCACACACTTTTAGGTTAGAGATTAACTAGGGTGTGGCTTGGCTTGCATAAAGCCATCATTGAAAAAAATGGGCTTGGCCTTAGACTTTGTCCAGTAGGTCTGAGTCCCTAGGATTGAATGGCTTGTTGAGAACTACCCAGATAGCTGCATAGTTTCGGGAAGCCAGATCTTTTGATTCCAGAGTCTAAACTTGAAGCTTCCAGGGCAGAAATGCCAGGGCTTTGTGTATGCCTTGCTGGGAAGGTGTGAGGTATCAGACCTGGCTGGACAGGGTAGAAATGAGATATAGGTGCTACCAGCTGTTATTTACAAAGTAGCAAGTTTGCGGAGTTAAGCATCAGAGGGCTTTCTTGAATGACCTTGGGAGGTAGTGTCCTGCCCCTTGCAGGGATCCTAGGACTGGGTAGGGAGGCAGGGGCGAGGACAGAACTGTGTTTATTTGTTCTGAGGTCAAGCCAACCTTCCATACAATGGTGCTTTGATGTCTGATGGCCTTGCTTGCCCAACACAGTTGTGTTTAGGCTTTGTATAGCCTTTCCTCATCATTATGCTGAACTAGGCTTAGACTTTCCAAACATCGCTATGCTCAATAAATACTTTTTAACACCTGCTCACACATAATTCTAAAATTTGGTTGAGTAGGAATCAAAAATAGGTTATGTTGAAAAATACTTTGCTCCAAGCTGGGCGATGGTGGCACACACCTTTAATCCCAGCACTGGGAGGCAGAGACAAGTGGATCTCTGAGTTTGAGGCCAGCCTGGTTTATAGAGGGAGTTCCAGGACAGCCAGGGCTGTTACACAGAGAAACCCTGTCTCAAAAAACCAAAACCAATCAAATAAACCCAAACAACAACAACAAACAAAACAAAACAACAAAACAAAACAAAAATATCCTTTGTTCCAAGACATCAGAATGTTATTTAACACATATATATGCTGATTTAAGAAATACAAAAGAAAAACAATGTAGGAGAGATTATTAATATATTGAAAACTGGTAAGAAGGGTCAAAAAAGCAATATAGTAAAAAGGACACCACCATCATCATGTCTGATGAGCAAGAGGCCCAAATAAACGAGAAGATCAAGAACTCCCACTTCCTGGGTTTAAGAACCAACATTTCACTAACAAAGAGGAAATGTGTCCTGGAGTGAAGCTCAGACCCACATGACTGAGTTCCAGAAAGACCATCTTGGGTTCATTGTTGAACTAGGTAGTATATTGGCTATTTTTCTGTTGCTGTGATGAAACCCCATGACCAAGACAACATATGGAAGAAAGAGTCATTTGAGTGGATGGTTCCAGCGGAAGAAGACTGTCCATCCCAGGGAAGCATAGTAGCAAGCTGTAGACTCTGCGGGAGCAGTAAGCTGAACACTCACTTCTTCAAGCAGAGAGATGGAAGGCTTTAAACCTTCAAAGCCCTGCCCTCAATGACATACATCGCCAGCAAGACCATTCCTTCTAAATGCCCCACCCCCAAGCACCAACTAGGGATTCATTATTCAAATCCTGGAGTCTAGGTGGGGCAGTTCTCATTTAAAACACTACATCTTGCACTCCTGTTTTATTTCAGCCCTGGTTGTTGTGTATATATTATGATATTTTGAATGAATGAATTTTGCAAAAGTACAAAGCAATAAAGCTTCTGTTATAAAACACCAGAGGAAAGGGAAGATGTTTAGAAGTCTTTGCACTTCCGTTTTCTCCCTTCAAACTCCCTCTAAGCCAACTGTCAGCCCACATAATGCCTTCACTGGATTATTGATTTATTAACTTCCTGGGGATCAGGAGACTGGGACCTGGCTCTTGCGGTGTTTTGTGGACTGGACCTCTCTTGCTCCATCTGCACAAGAGCAGAGTGGAACAGAACTGTGCTTTGCTAAGTGGCTTTACATTATAGTCACTTAAAGGAATGGAACTTTAAAAGCAAGTCAAACAAGCAAAATAATGTCCAGAGTGGAGCCCAGCAGAGCCGACGAATGAGTGAGAAGTTCTCTTTTCCTGGGACTCACACCCTTAGGATGTTCAGTATGAGGGTGGAAGTGAGCCAGGCAGTGGTCATGACAGCTGGGACATTTTAACTCCACGTTTTGATTATCCTTTGTGGGGTGTTCAGGCTTGAAAGGGTAGATACACTGTGATGATATTGTGTTCCCCAAAATATTGTGTACCCTAATAAACTTATCTGGGGTCAGAGAACAGAACAGCCGCTAGATAGACATAGAGGCCAGAAAATGGTGGCACACATGCCTTTAATCCTATCACTTGGGAGGCAGAGATCCATCCAGATCTCTGTGAGTTCAGTGTCACACTGAAAATAGCCAGGCATGGTGACTCATGGCTTTAATCCCAGGAAGTGATGGCAGGAAGCAGAAAGGTATTTAAGGTGTGAGGAGGAGGAACTACAGCCTGGTTAAGCTTTTAGGCTTTTGAGCAGCAGTTCAGCTGAGATCTCTTTGGATGAGGACTCAGAAGCTTCCAGTCTGAGGAAACAGGATCAGCTGAGGAGTTGGTGATGTGAGGTAGCTGTGGCCTGTTCTGCTTCTCTGATCTTCCAGCATTCACCCCAATACCCAGCTCCAGGTTTGTTTTTATTAATAAGACCTTTTAAGATTCATGCTACAACGCACCACTTTGAAAACACAGATGTGATGACCTTTTTTCTTCCTTTTCTAGTTACGGATGTTTTCATTGTTCAGAGGAGAAATTTTGAGAAAGCATGAAGAACAAACTTACCCATGCCCTTGTACTGCCCAATAGCTGCTCAAGCAGAGTTCAACATGGTATTTAATGACTTCTTGTTACTCTATCACATGGGTTATTCTATTGGTCTATTGCTGGGCCTTTAGATTGTTGCCAGTTTTCACATGAAAAATAGTAGCATCAGCCAGGCGGTAGTGGCACATGCCTTTAATCCCAGCACTCGGGAGGCAGAGGCAGGCAGATCTCTGTGAGTTCGAGGCCAGCCTGGGCTACCAAGTGAGTTCCAGGAAAGGGGCAAAGCTACACAGAGAAACCCTGTCTTGAAAAACCAAAAAAAAAAAAAACCAAAAGAAAGAAAGAAAGAAAGAAAGAAAAAGAAAAAAAGGAAAAGAAAAATAGTAGCATCTTTATCTAAGTGTATTTCCACATAGCATTTGTAACATCCTAATTTCAATGTCCAGGCAGGGATGAAAGACATAGAAATATGTCATGAGTTTTCATAGGTTTAACCAAAGGATCCCAGAGGCAGGGTGTAATAGGATGAACAAGCATGACCACACACTTCCCACTCTTGGCCAAGGTGACACATTAATGAGTTCTCTCCTCTTTGGAATAAATAGGCCACTTGTACTTTTGTCTGCTCTTTGCTTCCCTTATTTATAACCATTTATTGATCAGCTGCTGTGTTTCTGGGACATTCATCTATCTCAGAGACACAAAGATAAATGAAATTTAGGTCCTTGCCCCAGGAGAGCTCAAGTAAAAAGGGCAACATGAAGAAAAGCTAGGATAGAAGGATGAAGGCAGGGGCCAGAGAGATGGCTCAGCCGTTAAGAGCACTGGATGCTCTTCTAGAGGACCTGAGTTCAATTCCCAGCACCCACGTGGCAGCTCACAACTGTCTGTCGCTTCAGGGAGTCAAAGCCCTCTTCTGGCTTCCATGGTCACTAGGCTTGTGTACTTGGTGCACAGACATACATGCAGGTGAAACACCCATACACATGAAGCAATTTTTCTTTCAAAAAAGAGTGAATACAGGAGGCAATTGTAGGTAGAGCTTGGCTCCCTAGCAGAGACCTTGATATCTCATGTTAGGGCTTAAAGAAAAGAGATCAAAAAGATAAAAATGAGGGAAACTCATTTACTTGAAGTTCCTCATGTGCTAAAACTTGGCATGTGTCACTTTGGGTGAATGATACCAAGATTAGCATGAGATCAGTACCATCAGGAAAAGACTGTCCTACATAAAAGGGGTAATTGAAACACCTAAAAATAGCTAAAATGATAAGTTGTATGAATAGCTTACCTCAATTAAAAAAAAAACCCACAAAAGCTCTACTCCCCATTTAGGGAGATAAAACATGCCTGTTCCTGTTTTATATTTTGAAGTTGGAACCCAGGGTGTCAAGCATACTAGGCAAGCACTCAACTGCTGAGCAACAGCCCCAGCCATTGTGGGGTGTGTGTGTGGGTGTGGGTGTGTGCGCGCGCGTGCGCACGTGCATAGGCTGGTGAATATATATGTGAGGGTGGAGATGGAGCCCAGAGGTCAACCTTAGGTGTCATTCCTGAGTCACCAAACACCTGTTTTTTTAGAGTCTCTTATGGCCTGGAATTTAGCATATAGGCTACGCTGACCGGCCAGTGAGCCCCAGGAATATGTCTATTGTCCTTGTACCCCTGCTGTGCCCATGGCTGGGGTTACAAACAGATACCACCATATCCAGTGTTTTCACATGGGTTCGAGGGATCAAACGCTCAGAACCTGCTGTTGCAAGGTGAGCATTTCAGCGGTTGAGCCTCAAACCCCCACCCCCAATTTTTTAAATGTGGGCTGCCCATAGGGGCGTGCAGAGAATATAGTATGGAGAGAGGAGAGGGGAAAGTAATGTTACAGTGTAGAAACAGCACACACTGTTTTGGCCAGGTGACCAAGGTCAGCACCAACAGTGAAAGTCACATTGACAGTGTGGACTCTTGATGGATATCTAAATTATGGATCTCGATACATAGTGACTGCCAGTCTGCAAATCCTGCTAGCATGCTTCAGAACTGTAGAGGTCATCAGAAAGCAGGGAAACTGAGAAACAGTCACAGGCAAGAGGCGCCTAAGAAAACTGGAGAGGACAAGCCCTGGATGGGACAGAATGCTACACCTTAGATGAAAACTAAGAGTTTGCATAAAGAATGGACTTCAATTAATTAGAATGCATCCATTTGGAAACAAGCATGCCATGCTAATTTAGAATGTCAGTACCCGTGTAGATTGGCAGCAGAATGTATGGAGAGAATGTGGCCATTCTATCTATCTTCCTAATTTTTTTTTTAAATTTAAAACTGCTCTAAAAATAAAACCTATTTAAGATTCAACACATGGGCGGCTAATTGATAGGGAATCCTTTATGAATATGTAGGCAGGATAAGAAAAAATTCAACATGGGAAAAATGAAGCATCTTAAGACACAAGCTTCAGTGTGCAAGTGTAGTGGGTAGCTGTTCCAGCTTTGACCTGGAAGTACTACCCCCATTGAGGATTCGGTAACTGTCACGCCTACAAGGCAGGGCGAGACAGGAGCTCTTAAGACCCGAGACCGGGATGTGCCGGCTCTCTTGGTTCCTGGGTCCTGGACACTGGAGGTAGATGGAACAGAGTTTTCCAGAGAACACCACTGGACTGCGCTACACCTTTCCCAGACCCTGTAACCTATCCCTTTACTTGTAAGTTACCCCACAAAATAAACCTCCCTTTTAACTACGTGGAGTTGCCTTAATACTACAACCAATATGCAAGAGGAGAGAACAGAGTTTCACTAACACCAGATCTAATGGCCCCTGAGCTGGACGGCAGGTCCCTGATAGCAGCTGAGGCTGAGAGCAGAGACTGTGGCCTGGCTGAGCATAAAAGTGTTAGATTTTATCTCCAGCAAATGCATAGAGAGAGAGAGAGAGAGAGAGAGAGGGGGGGGGGGGGGGGGGGGGGGGGGGGAGGGAGGGGAAGACTTTGTAGAGAGAGGTAATCACACAGTAAGGCAAAGGGTGGGGAAATACATGTTGATTTCATATTCCATGTACCCCATTTATCATATCCTGCCAGTGCACCCCTTTGGCCAGATTCCATTAGAATATCCAGCGTCTTAGTTAGGGTTTGCTATTGCTATGAAGAGACACCATGACCATGGCAACTCTTATCAAGAAAACATTTAATTGAGGGTGGCTTGCTTACGGTTTCAGAGGTTCAGTCCATTATGATCACGAAGGGGAGCATAGCAGTGTGCAGGCAGATGTGGTGCTGGAGGAGTAGTTGAGAGGCCTGCATCTTGCAAACAACAGGAAGTCGACTGACTCACTGGGCAGTATCGTAAGTATATGAAACCTCAAAGCCCATCCCCGCAGTGACGCACTTTCTCCAACAAGGTTATACCCACTCCAACAAAGCCATACCTCCTAATCGTGCCACTCCCTATGAGATTATGGGAGTATGGGATTATGGGAGCCAATTACATTCAAACTACCACATCCAGGGATATTGGGCACCTGGATGATCCTGTCCAGAAAGCTGAGTTTCTCTGGAAAGAAAATGGAGGGTGGATTTGAAAGAGCGAATGAAAAATCTCCAGCATTAGTACAGAATAAGTTTAGTGTAGCCCTTCTGACTGGCAGGTTGGCTAAAGGCAGAGCTGTGGGCTGAAGTCTTAAAGTAGCAGAATGTGGACTTCACCCTAAGGACTTGAGGATGGTGAATCAGTTTCATTCTGCACGGCAAGTTAGAATTAGTAACGTCGAACAGTGATTTAAGAAGGGATTTTGGGGTGTCTGTGGGAAAGGGTATGTGATTTACAGTAATGCTCAAACAGGAATTAGGAGAGTTGGTGTAAAAGCCTTTTAGATGGAGTTGTCAGAGTCAAGCAGCAATAAGACTAACCTGAAACCACACCTTAATGTCTGTTTAGGGGTCTTCATGGTATGTTGTCTTTCTCATGCAAATGGCTTCTTAAGATGCAAGCCATCATGTTGCAGATTATGGGGCCATCATTATCGCTACAAGCTGATTGGATAAGGATCAAGTCATTGAGCTTGTGGGCTAGACATCTTATGAAATGGCCAGGCATGGACTTCATCCATCTGGGATCTGCCTGTTGAATACTGACTAATAAAATCCATCAGATTGTTAATGGGGTATAGGTTAAATCCTTCTGCTCACTTGAGGAAGCCAGAACACAAGACCCAGACACAAGGACTTAAAGAGAGCTGGCTGATGAACTTTGGGAAAGAGAGGAGATACCATCCAATGGGAAGCTTAAGGCTGAAAAGGTAATAGGAGAGCAGGTGCGGAGGTGGAGAAGAGAGCACTGTGTGTATCAGTGGAAAGGCAGAGAAAGAAGTTCAGAGTGGAGATGGGAGCTACTGGATATGGGGGTGGAATACCGCCTGGGGACTTGTGGAAAGGGAGCTGCTGTAAGGATCTCCCTGTGCAACCAGGATGTGTTGTCCCTGCCACTTGTATAGATTTGGTTTTTTTTTAAAGATTATTTAATTTGTGCATATGTGTATGTGTGTGTGTGTGTGTGTGTGTGTGTGTGTGTGTGTGTGTGTGTGTATTCCTCACCTATAGCCTGGAGTTCAGGGACCCCTGTGGAAGAGGTGGCAGAAAGAGTGTGAGAGACAAAGGACCCCAAGAAAACAAGGCCCTCTAAATTGACACAATCAAAGCGCCTGTGAACTCAGAGACTGAGGCAGCATGCACAGGCCTGCACGGGGTCTGTACAGGTCCTCTGTGTATACATTATGACTTCGAGTGTAGTGTTGTTATGGGGTTCCTGAGTGTGGGAAGGTGTGGGTTTCTGTTTCTTGTGCCTTCTCTTGGGCTCTTTTCCTTTTGTGTGTTTGTCTTGTCCATGTCTGATAGGTTAGTTTTATTTTTATTTTATTTTATTTTATTTTATTTTATTTTATTTTATTATTATCCCTTAGAAGCCTGTTTGTTTTCTATTGAGAGACAGAAAGGGGGTGGATCTGGGAGCAAGGGGAGAAGGAGGAACTGGAAGGAGTAGAGGGAGGGGAAACAATAATCAGAATATATTATAGGAGAAAAAAATCTATTTACAATAAGGGGGGAAATAAAATTATATATTATATATATATAAGTTAGCTTATAATCAAGTGTCATGAAGTCATTGTGCATCTGGGCATCTGGGCTCACTAAATTTTCAGAAAAGTGCAGTTGAAAAGCTATATAGTAAGGAGGTGCTAAGAATAGATCTTAAATAGTCTGTAAAAATGCAGTAACATTTCCTACCTATAAGGGATTTTGTGGAAAAGTCTCTGTGAAGACAGACATGGTAGTGCACTCCCTTAATCCCAGCACTCAGGAGGCAGAGGCAGGCAGGTGTCTGTGAGTTCGAGGCCAGTGTGGTCTACAGAGTGAGTTCCAGGACAGCCAGGGATACAAAAACCCTGTCTTGAAAAACAAAACAAAAAGTCAAAACAAACAAGCAAACAAAAAAAAACCCAAAACAGTCTGTGACTAAATGGAACCCTATGGCAGATCCCTGTGAAAAACTATTGATTATAGCCACCACATAAGAGGACAACCTCCCAACTGTCTCCTTCCAGTTTTAAATTTTGCTTTCAGGTCATCACATCATCAGGCATGGTTCTTACGAAGTCTCTTTCCTCAACCATGTGCCTTTTGTAATCTAATGATTTTGTAAAATAAAAGTCTTTAGTAGTACAAAAATTAAAAATTTATTTAAAATTTGTGAATACATCTGTGCACCTGAGTGTATGTGTATGTACCATGCACTCCTGGAGGTCAGAGGACTTTACTGGATCCCCTGGAACTGGAGTTACAGGTGGTTGTGAGCCACATGTGGGTGTTGGGAACTGAACCCCAGTCTTCTGCAAGAGCAGCAAGAGCTCTTAACCACGGAGCCATCTCTCCAGCCACTGCTTTATAGTTTCTGTGTAATTGCTATGTGTATGTGTGTGTGTGTGTGTGTGTGTGTGTGTGTGTGATATGTTTGTGTGCACATCTGAGCTTGAGTTCACATGTTTATACACGTATGAGGAGGCCATGGGATAACCTCAAGAGTTATTCCTCAGGAGACCTCCACCTATTTTCGGGACAGGATCTCTCACTGGTCTCTAGCTAAACAAGTAGGCTAGACTGGCTGGTTTGCCAGCCTCAGGGATTCATGGTCCCTGCCTCCCACCTCTGCCTTTTTAGTTTTTTTAAAGCATAGGTTCTATGGATCAAACTCAGCTCCTCACCCATGATATCCCAGCACCGGGATCATTGTCTCTCTCACTTTGGTTGGGCTGGGACTAGATGGATGTGGAGAAGACTAATGGAACTCCATTAGACTTCTATCCTTCTGCTCACCTGTGTACCCTCAGGCCTAACATGTGCCTCCAATACAGCAAATACTTTCTTGTGTATTTTTTTTTCCCAGTGATTCCAAGGGTCGAAACTGGGGCATCCTGCATGCTGGGAAGAGCTCTATACTGAACTGTATCCCACGTTCAGTACTACATCATGAATGGAAACATGATGGATATATGAGGCTCACCCTTCCCCTCCTTAGCATCAACATAAACACCTGTCCTCTCCTTTCTCAGTGGAGGGTGGGACTTGTTTATGCCTGAACAGTCATCTGGTTGCATCTTCTTTTAGCTTTATAGTGTTTCCAGGGATGCTGGTTCCTGCCTTTTCATCCAGGAAACCAAGGAAGGGTTTTGATTAATGAATGACTTTTAATTGTTTTCATTTCTTCTGTTGGACAGCATGAAGGGGAGTGTACACATGGCGGACAGTGGTTGGTGGTGAAACATCTGTCGGATAGATAGAATGAGACTCGGTGATTGTGTTTTAGGAAGTGCGTTAAGAGCAAGCCAAGTCTAATGCTGATTGCCTTCACTTAGAATTAAGGTGTCAAGATTTCTACATGTTCAAGAAGCAATTGCATTTTCTGTTGCCATAGTTTTTGTTAATTATTAAATCTCCTGGTGCCCTGATAAGAGTTGATCTTAAGCCAAGGCATTCTTGCATTTGATGTAGCACACAATTTTCTTTGGAGAAAACACTGTCCGGGTTTCCAGGCAACCCGTTAAGAGTGTTCCTATCTGTGTCAGAGATCTATGAAAACGCTGGCATTTGGAGCATCCACTGGTCTTCATTATTCTACTTGCCTGGTGAAATACATTCCACATGTTAGGAATATAAAAGATTGAAAAAAATTCCAGTCAAGACCGCAATTCACATTTCTGATGTCTTCTCTTGCTTCAGTATGGGATGGACTGATTGGTAAAGTGTGTTAGAGAGGAAAATCTGCCGGCTTGGGCTGGGCTGCGTGGGAAGAGCAGAGGTTGGCCGCCCAAGATCTTGGGGTGGGGATCGGGAGTCTGAGGAAAAAGAAACAGTGTCTTGCAGCCATTTTGAATACTCCTTCTGCAGCCCACATCCTTGGAGCTTAGCCCCAGCTTCCTTGTGGCTCCATTAGTGCTGGTTATGTGGTAATAGCACCATTACAAAGAAGAAAAAAAACCTTGTCTACATTCTTTGGGTGTGTTTTGATTTCTCTAAATAGTGGAAAAAAATATTTCCGAAGAATTTTATGGGAAAGAGTTAAGTAAAGCAGAGATTGGGGGGGGGGTCTGAGAAAGAAGGATGAAGGTTCTGGGCAGAATGTTGGGAGCTGGAAGCCTGGAGCTTAATTCTCAGGGAAAGGATTGGTCCTCCTTGAAAAAATGTTGGTCCTTTGGTGATCATTAGCTAAGAAGATACCAATTTTTAAAAAATTAAATTGTGTTGCCGTTGTCTTTTAAGATAGACTTGCATAGCCTAGGATAGCCTCCAACTCAATAAGTCCACAGTGTCTTCGGATTCTGACCCTCCTGGCTCTGCCTCCAGAGTGCCGGGATTACAGACCAGCACTCCCACACTTGGGATGTAGGAGGTTCCAGGGACTGAACTTGTGGCTTGACACATGCTAGTCATATCTCTAGCCAGGAGATTGATTTTTATAATTTTCAGCCACTAAGATAATACATGTTTATGTCAGATATAGTGGAAGACACCAAAATATTTAAAGAAAATCAAAGTGTTGTCACAATGGCATGCCCCAGAGGAGAATGTCATGGACATTTTCTAGACTACTGTTTTAACATGTAAGTAATGAGCAACTGTGTACATTTGGAATTAACTTCATCTACCTGTATCATAAATGTTTGCCACATCCTTGACTATTCCTTAATTGTATTATTTCAATGGATGTATAATCATGTTTCACTTTATAATGGTTTCATAATATGTTTTTGGATCATTTCAACGTGTATCTTTGGATCTCTGCTTCAGACTGAATATCCACAGACTTATCTTACAGATCTAGGCACTTTCACTTCTTACCTACTGCCCAGCTGCCTTTTAGAAAATGTCAGTCATTGCTCCCAGATGTCACTCAAGTCTGCTGGCTTCCTGTCAGCTCTTAGAAATGATCTTTTCTTGTTGATGTTATTATTTAAATTATATTGTAACTTTCATGTAGCAATCACAAAGACCGGAGATGAACAACTTGATAAATCAGCTAGCTGTCTGGATCTCTCAGGTGAAGCTACAAAACATTCCAGAGTTTCAGAAGTCTCTCTGAGGCTCCCATTAGTCAGCACCTTTCTCCTCACCTGGTAACTTTGGCTTATCATTCTATCTTGATGAATCCATTTCACCTTATCTTGAACTGTCAAGAAGGGAGTTGCAGGGACATGTAGCAGTAATGTCTTCATTTTTCATGCTTTGTAGCATCCATTGCACGAAGACATGACAGTTTATCCATGTCACTGTGTGTAGTCACTTGGGTTACCGTAACTAAAGGCTATCACCAACATTTTTATCTTTTGTTTGAGACAAGGTCTGTATAGCCCAGATTGGCCTCAGACTCTCTATGTAGCTTAAGGTAGCCTTGAATTCCTGATCCTCCTGTGCCTACCTCCCATTGCTGGGATTATAGGCATGCACTGCCATGCTCAGTTTATATGGTGCTGGGGCTTGAACCCAGGACCTTGTGCATGCTAGGCAAATATTTAGCAACTGAGCTACATTCCCAGCATGAATTTTTTCATTTATAACTTAAAGCTCTAAGTAACTATAAAAATAGTACGACAATCTATTGACTTAATGTTAAAAATTCTCTTCAAAAAAAGTTCACTTCGCATTAGCATCATATCAAACTATGGGGCAGGCCAATGAGATGGCTTAGCAGGTAAAGGCGCTTGCCAAGCTGGTGACCTGAGTTAAATCTCTGGGACCCACAGGTAGAAGGAGAGAACCAACTCCTGCTGGTTGTCATCTGACTCCACATGCTCACTGAGGCATGCACACCCACCCACATACAGACACACAATACATAAATAACTAATAAATAAATAAATAAGTGTGGGATCTTAAAACATGGTGCAATAACCCAGATAGGGAAGTAGTGTGTGATCTGTGGGCCTTCAGATCTTGCTGATGTCATTTTGCTTTTCTGGGCTCTAATCCAGGATCATAAATGATGCTGAGCTGACACGTCTCCCTGATCCAGTGTGGATCAATTCTCCATTCTCTCATTGTCTTCTCTGACTTTAATACTTTCAGAGTCTAAGCAAGTTCTTTTCCATAGAATCCCTCAGTGCGGGTTTGCCTGGTGCCTCCTCAGTATTGCATTTCTGCCTGTTCAGCAGGAGCACACTGGTTGGGACCTGCGTCCTTGCTCACGGCATTGGATCAGGAGGCACATAATACTAATTTAGTCTATTGCCAGTAATGCCAAACACCTTCCTACAAGTGGCTGTAATAGCCTTCTGGGTTGCCTTTTTTCCCTTCTTTGCAGTTATCTTGTAGATAGGTATGATGAGCATAAAAATATCTTTTCTCTCTGCATATTTCCACCAACTAATTTGGGAATCCATTAGTGAAATGTTATTTTTTTAAAGGAAAGTAATGGGCAATTTGATAGCAAAATGAACATATTCCATTACTTTATTTTCTTCTTTCTTTTATTTTTAGCAAAGTGGACTGAATGTCTTTAGCAGGCAATCATATCAGTCTTTCTGATAATGTCATGGGAATGCCCTCTGCTCACCCTTTTCCACTGTGATTTTTGTGCAGTTTTTTTTTCTTATTAGCTTCTTATGATTTTTCTTTTAAAAGATGAGATCTCACTATATAGTCCTTGTTACCTGTAACTTGCTATGTAGAACAGGATGAACTCACAGAGATCCACTCTCCTCTGCCTTCTGAGTGCTGGTATTATAGGTGTGTACCACCACACTGGACTTCAATATTTTGTTGTTGTTGTTGTCTCTGTGTGTATGTGTGTATCAAAATTTTCCACTGTACATCACCTAGCAAAATCTTATCAATAATATATTTTTAACCTTTTCTTGTAAGAAAAAAATATTTGTAATTTGAGGGATAAGGCAGGGTATACAGCATAGACAACTCCCTTCCGGGTATCTGTGGGTGTATCTATACCACACTTGGTCCCCTGTACTCTCTCCTTCTGTGACTTCCAGGTCATACCTGTCATTTGGGTCTTATAAACCATCTGTGGTATGTAAAGAATCTTGAGTAGGGATTGAGGTATCTAAAATGGCCAGGCAAAACACACATTAGGCAATATATATTTAGAAGTGTTACACACAAATTGTAACCGTGAAACCAAAACTTGAGTTGGTTCTGTGCACATTGCAGAGGAAGGGGACACCCTGGAAGCCCTCCCTATGTTCTCTTAAACTTGATCTCCTCCCTTTGGGGGACTCGGAGGGTGACCTCAGAGCTGCGTCATTCCCATGCGTATATCGCACATGTTCTCAGACAGAATGGAATCATGGTTACTCTAAGGTGGAGTTGTATATTTCCAAATAATCATCATACCTGGAAAGAGAAGAGAGTAAGATACACCGTTACTTCATCTTACCTCTATCTCAGTACCCTGGACACCCTGGCAGTCATTTCTCAATAGCATCCAAAATTTCTGTTCCACAAGCAACTGTATGAAGTTTCCCAACACAACGAGTTATAAATGGTCTAGTCTTGGTTTCTGGCTCACTGCCTGAGTACTACAGTGGGATGAGAATTGGTACTTCTCGCCCTCATTTTGAGTACTCCTGGTAGAGACAAGCATGGACTACATGGCCTGAAATAAGTTGCAAGGCATTCTGTGAACACAGCAGTCTCTCCTGGATTTAGAAAAACATTTTGTAATCAATGTCTTTCTTCTACTTCAACTGACCAAGCCTGGTTGACTCATCGGATTCATAACTAATAATGGGAAAACATTACTTTGGAAAAGAGAAATTTGCCTAGTGCTTTAAAAGTTGGTATTGTGCTGGGCTCAGTGGTGAAATACTTGTCTGGCATGCACAAGGCCCTGGGTTCTAAACTAGGCATGTGGGAACACACACACACACACACACACACACACACACACACATACACACACATACACACACCTCACTAACCAACTACATACTGTCTCTAAAGAGATACAATTAAAATATAATGACTGTATTAGTTACTTTTCTGTTGCTATGATAAAACACAATAACCAAAAGCAACTTATAGAAGGAGTTTACTTTGGCTTATGATTCCAGAGGGATAAGAATGTATCATAACAGGGAGGCATGGTAGCAAATGGCAGGCAGGGCAGCAGAATGCGAAACTGAGAACTCACGTCTTCATGAAGCAAAGAGAGTGGACTAGAAGTCGGGCAAGGCTGTGAGCTCTCAGAGCCCACCTCCAGTGACATACTTCCTGTATCAAGGCCAGCTTCCTTAACCTCTCCCAGGAGTGTCACCACCTGAGGACCAAGTGTTCAAATGCCTGGGCCTGTGGGTGACATTTCTCACTTAAACCACCACAACACAGCTAATGCTTTCAGTGAAAGTTTTCCTTTTAAAAATCATCCTTGCCTTGTAACCATTGTCCTGCATCTACCTCACGTTTTCAGCAAACACTCTTGGAGCTCTCAGGAAGCACAACAGGATTTCTAATACTTTCCTCTCGGCTGCCTGGGGTCCAGCCACTCTGCTGCATGTTTCCATAGGTGTGGCTGGTTGTGAGTCTCAGGCTGACTGCCCATGAAGAACGTAGGCCATGCAGAAGCACACCTGCCCTTGACTTTGTTTTTGACTCTTCATTTATGGCTGCAGGTTTTCTGTGTCTTTAAAAAATTATTATTGTCTTTCTGTGTTTTACTTCCTTCAGCAACTTCAAATTAGTATTATGAAGAGGTCAAATTCCATACTGTGTGTGTGTGTGTGTGTGTGTGTGTGTGTGTGTCTGGAATTTGAACTCCAAGGCCCTTTGCATCTTGGCAAACATTTTACCACTGTTGCCACTGGGCTGTTAGCCCCCTGCCTTCTTTAAAAAAAAAACAAAAACTCTTTAATTTATTTTGTATGTATAGATGTTGGCTTACATGTCTAGTTTGTGTCTGAAGTCCAAGACAGCACCAGAGACCCTGGAACTGGAGTTACAGATGATTGTGAGACACTATTGATTGCTGGGAATCAAACCCAGGTCCTCTGGAAGAGCAGCCTGTATGCGGAGTTTTTCCCATCCCAGTAGCTGCTTCCAATTACCGCACCAAGGCTTATATTAATTACAAATGCTCGGCTGATAGCTCAGGCTTGTTACTAGTTAACTCTTACACTTAAATCAACCCATATTTCTATCTATACTTTGCCACATGGCTCTTGGCTTGTTACCTTATTGTTTTACATGTACTGCCTTTTTGGCAGCTGGCTGGCTGCTATCCTGACTCTGCCCTCCTTCTTCCCATCATTCTCAGTTTGCCTTTCTCACCTAACTTCCTGCCTGGCTACCGGCCTGTCAGCTTTTTATTAACCAATGAGAGTAAAACATATTCACAGTGTACAGAAGGATTATTTCACAGCAGCAGCCCATGTTCTTAACCGCTGAGTCATCTCTCCAGCCCCATGGCTGACAGCCTCCACTTCTTAAAATTTCACTTTTAGACAGAGTCTCACCAATTTGCAGACTAGCCTGAACTCACTTCATTGCTGGGGATTGAACTCAGGGCTTTGTGCATGTTAGGCAGGCTCTCTGACACTGTCTTGTTTTTTTTTCTTCTCTCCCTTTCCATCTGTCTGGTCCTCTCTGCTCATCCCAGAGCATCTTCTGGCAGCCCTGGAGCCCTGAAATCTAACACCCACAGTGCTCACCTGCGGCCACAAAACCTCTTAAAAGAGCCATCTGAGCTCTGGGCTCCCTTCTATTTTTGTACTCGTGTGTGGTTCCTGCTCATGATGTTCACTGGTTTAGTTTGAACTAAAATAAGATTT
>CABHPH010151433.1:54387-69602 GCA_902168325.1 Peromyscus nudipes | reverse complement strand
GGAAATATGCTCAATGTTTCCTTTTCACTCCCACTGGGGCAAGGATGGTGAAGTACTGCTTCTAAGCTACCTGGGTCGGAACCAACTGGGACAGAGCTGAAAACAGCCAGGTCCCAGGTCCTGAAACACACCTATTGGACCCATGCAGAGGCTCGATGATCTGTGTCTTACCACCTCCTCAGATTCATGTTACACAAATTAGTATCAAGAATCATTGTGCTGAATATGTTTCATTCACATACGACAAAATGGCAACTGTTAAGGAGATACCATGCATGAAAGAGATTCAGTTGTCTGTCCCAACAACACTCGAACGATCAGGATATAATGTGAACTACGGGCACTTCAAGGGAAGCCGAGGAGAAACAGTCTATGTGGAATTCATTGTTCGTCAGTTATGGCTCCTCCTAGGGTCAAAACACCCAACAGAAGCAATGTAAAGATTTCAAAGAAGACCGCTGGGGCGGTTCAGGTCCACAGTGGCTGGAGTCTGTGGCTGCTGCTACCGCATCCTGCTGGATCCTGAAGCAAAGTGTTCGAGCTGGAGCCATCGACAAGAAGGACCCCCAGAGACCTGCTTCTATTAGCTAGGCGGAGCTTCCACAGTCTCCCAAACACCACCACAAGTGGGGGAGCAGTGTTTAAACGCATGCGCAGGCAAAGAGTTCTACCCGAACCCTAACAGTTGTGCTCACGCGAACCATTTGACTTCGCTGCATCTTGTTTTAGTCTTCTATAAAATATGAGTAACACTTGAGCGTTCTTGAGATGTGAAGATTAACCCAGTGACAGTAATAAGTATGTTGATATATTCGACTAGAGGCTAATAAAGGAAGGGATTATAGGGCAAGGCTCGTGTGTATCATATCCTGTCCCGGAGAATGCTGTCACTTGCATTTTAGCTAAAGGCAGTTATTCAAACGGCAATAGCGCTGATGCTCAGAATTGGCAGCAGGTTAGAATAAGTCAGCATTTTTTCATGAAAACTAGGTCACATGGTCTTTAAAAAAAAAAAAAAAAACTTTTACTTTTATTGAGAACCCCAGAGTAGGATAGGCCTCGACCTGCCTGGTTCTAGAAAGTTTTTGTCCTGATGACAAGATAATTAGCTACGTGAGAACTATAGTTTCCCCAGCGGATCTCAGCAGAGGAAGAAAACATCTACTATTACCTCTCTTCTCATAGTAGTTATGATTTGACATTGTAATTCACCATGACTTGGAATTTCAACAATAGCTGAATCCCTGAAACGATTTTTTGCTTGGACAAAGAGAGGTAGACTAGGAGCTTTCAAGTCAAACTTGTAATTTGGACTTCAAGTATTCATTATAAAAACCAAGCCAAAGCTGAAAGAAATTACCCAGGGTCTGTGGAACGCAGGCCTATCTCTTATGGAACGCAGGCCTGTCTCTTATGGAATACAGGTCTGTGTCTTATGTTTCTTTTTTCTCCACTAGTGAAAAAAGCGCTTTAATCCTGCCTTCTCGGCTTTGCCTTTACTCCCAAACCCGTGGAAACAAACACATCTGACTGCCCGCCCCCCATAATTTTGAAAGCATCTGTGAGATACAAATTCAGGCTTTTGAAGTTGGAAGTTTCTTCAGAAAAGAACTGAAGTGTTTTCTTTTTTTTTTTTTAAATGTTGCTTCTATGTGCCACCACATTAAATAGTGAAGCCAAATTACACTTTTTTTATCTAAAAAATTTGTTTCATTTTACATACCAATCGCAGTTCCCCCTCCCATCCTTCCTCCTCTGCCACCCCTGCAACCCACCCCCTATCCACTCCTCCAAAAGGTTAAGACCTCCCATGGGGAGTCAACAAAGCCTGGTACATTCAGTTGAGACAGGACCAAGCCCTCCCCCTGCACCAAGGCTGCGCAAGGCATCCCACCACAGGGAGTGGGCTCCAAAAAGCCAGCTCATGCACCAGGGATAGATCCTGATCCCACTGCCAGGGGCCCCTCAAACAAATCCAGCTACACAACTGTCTCCCGTATGCAGAGGGCCTAGTCCAGTCCTATGCAGGCTCCACAGCTGTCAGTCTAGAGTTCGTGAGCTCCCATAAGTTTGGTTCAGTTGCCTCTGTAGATTTCCCCATCATGATCTTGACACACACACCCCACCTTGCTCATATAATCCCTCCTGCCCCAAATTATACTTTTAAAGTGTTTGTGTTATACCCAGGCATAGCACATGCCTGTGATCCCAGTACTTGGAACTCTGAGACAGGAGTTTCCAATCCAACCAGGGGTACATAGTAAACAAAAGATAAAGAAGATGTTCAGGTTACTTTTTACCCATCACTCGGGGTCTAAGCTAATAAACCCATTCTTCATGGAACGGTCTTCTCACTTTAGAGCTTTTGTTCTTCACGTCTACAAATCTGCTGAGCTGGCTTGCAAGCCCCGTACTAGTCTCCTGTATTCTAGGAGTTTTTTTTCTCGGCAGACCTTGACCCATGCTATGAGGATCCTCTCCCACAAAGGTATTGTGAAAGAACGGCTCCCCTGGAACAAGTTACTCTGCTTATCCATCCTCTCCGGAACAATGGGATACACTCTGGGATGTCAATACTATCTCTGGAAAAGATAAGACCTTAGATTCTGTAACATGTTCTTCAGTATCGCTTTATGGGAAACTCAATAGTAAATGTGTCTAGGGCGCAGCTGCTGTCTCCTCTTTTTTTTTTTAATCGTATTTTATGGCAACATTATAAATATTTCTGGAAAGCTGCAGTGGGTGTAGAGGGAACCTGGCATACACTCAGGTTTTTGCAGAAACACATGAACTACCTTGACGATCCGATGGATCCAGAAAACCCTGTTTGTTGGGTATTTCAAACAAGGGCTTTAGCGAAATGAGCTCAGTTGATGCCGCTGCTTTTTTGACAACAGCTGTGAATCACTGATAGAAAAGCATGAGAACCCAGTCAGCAACTTAATTATATATCATTACCTAAGATAATGGCAACATTTTAGGTATGAATTAAACCTTTTGTGGTGGAGTCTTGCATCATTCCACAATGTTGATCCAGCCAGTGATTCTAAAAAAAAAAAAAGAATCTACAGACAAAGCACTGGCCCTTTATTGCTCATTTAAGAGTTGTTACACACTTTCTTTGCATTCATTTTTCAAGACTGCAGGAGGAAGAAAGAACTTCTGTTCTGAAGGCAGAAGAACGGCTTTGATGACAGGGAGGAGGTAATAGTTACAGAAGAGGGACTGACACACACACACCACCAGAAATGGGTCAGAACAGTGCAGTTAAACCCCGGACGCTCTTTGTCCTGACCTCCTACCCTGACTGTAGGCTGGTCTTTATCTGGACCTTTTTCTAAGGGAAGACCACATTACTTCTGAGACTCAGGACCCCAGTTACTCACTCTCCACTCAGGTTTTCTGTTCTGAAGTCTGTGCACAGCACAGTTGTGAGGAGGAAGCATCGCCTCCCCAGGAATACTGGCACCAATCCCCTTTCCTGGCTTCCCCAGCAAAGTTCAATATGCAATGAAAACAACCTGTAAAGATGGGAGAAAATTACAGAGGGGTCGTGGAGGTGGCCAGGTATCTGGCTGCAAGGTCTGACGTGCTCCTTCTCCTTTTAAACAAACATCAGTCTAAACCACAATCACAGAGGGGTACCCGCACTAACCAGACTCAGTCCCCACCAACATCGTTAGTTTGGCCCATATTGTGTCTTTCAGTATGTTTTAAAAGTCAGATTTCAAGCAAAAAAAAAAAAAAAAAAAAAAAAGGGCATGGTTTGTATGTTTCTGGTTCCAGCTTTGAGGCATCACACATATGTGGGCATTTCTTCAGAGCCCCAACCCCAGGTACTGAGAGGAGTCCAACCTTCCCTGAAAGATGTGACAGAAACACTAACCAATCAGTCTCTTAGAGCTGGATCTGCTGAGAGAGCTGGTGTTGCCCAGCAAGCTCCACAAGCTTGGAAAGATTTAAATATATTAGAACTCACAAGCCATTTTAAGTAGGCTATTCTGTGATTTCACCCATCAATGTTTCTTGGAAAATAGATTTGCAGGGTCTCTTATAAACTCATCCCTGTTTTCTCACAGTGCTTAGAAACAGAGTTCTCACCTGGGTTAACACTTCCTACTAGGGACTTTCACGTGTGGAAGGGAATACATACTATCACAATGTGTTTACCATATTTGTTTGGGGATTTTCTTTTTGGGGTGTGTGTGTGTGTGTGTGTGTGTGTGTGTGTGTGTGTGTGTGTGTAGCCTTTGGTGCCCTGTAACTCTCTGTGGAAGCCAGAGTAACCTTGAACTCACAACCTTGCCTGCTTCTGACTCCCAAGTGCTGGTAATCTTTCTTTCTGAGACAGTCTTGATAGGAAGCCTGGGCTGGTTGTTTGTTTCAGTTATATTTTATTTGATCTTATGTGTATGTATGTGTTTGAGTGAATATGTGTCACATGATGGATACTGGCAGAGGCCTGAAGGGTGTGTCAGATGACCTGAGGATGGAGTTACAGGCAGTAGTGAGCCATCTGATGTGGGTGCTAGGAACTGAAGTTGGGTCCTCTATGAGAAGAGCAAGCACTCTTAACCACTAATTCATTTCTGCAGTCTCCCTCACCGATTTTTTTGGGGGGTGGCCGGGGGGATTGGGGGGTTGAATCAGGGTTTCTCTGTGTAAAAGCTCTGGTTGTCCTAAAACTCACTCTGTAAACCAGGCTGGCCTCAAACTCACATAGATCCGTCTACCTCTGCCTCCCGAGTGCTGGGATCAAAGGGGTATACCACCACTGCCCAGCTTCCGGGCTGATTTTTAACCTCTGCCTCCTAAGTACTATAGGCCTGTGTCACCTGCCCAGCTTATATCTTTTCCGGTTGTTGCTACTGTTAGCTAATTTGTGTTAACTTTTATTGTGTGGCTATTTTTTAAAAAAGATCTTTTCTCTTCAGAAACCTCTTTATTTCCCCCCAAGCAACCCCCTTGCAGTTGAATAAAAGGCAAATGAGAAATGCAATGCACTAAGAACAATCCACTCTACTAGTCACCGATGGCAAAGTCATGCTGATTATTTTCCCTCTGGGTCTGCCATAAACAAACTGGATGGAACTATAACTTCCTCCACTCTGAGGAGACGTAGATCTCCCACTAAAGCAAGGATGGAACTGTCCCCACCCCACCCCACCCCACCTCTTACATTCGTGCCATTAAGGAAGACGGGGATTTGAAAGTCTCTCTGTCTCTGTCTCCACGGCTGTTTCTGGACGTGGTATACAAGCATTTCGTGATCATTGCTTTCACTGTTATATTGTGATTGGCAGGAGAAGAAGAAAGTGGAACATGTGAGCTCTGGCCTCTTCAGCCGCGTGAAACAAAGTACAGCTTTCTCTCTTCCAGCTGAAATGGTAGTGTTATTTTAGCCTTTTCTCCCAGGACTATTTCTCAACTGTAATTAGTCTTATTGTGCTTCTCTGGTAACTCCCAACTCTTCCTCTTGGAACACTGGTTCTCATGACTAGTATAGGCTCCTGCTTCTGTCTGCACCCTGCAGTGTTCTTACTTGAAGGAAAACCAACTCTTATTTTTTTTTTTAGCAATTAATACATGCTTTCTTGTATAGTTTAGCTGCAAACATTCACTTATTAGCCATCCCTCCAAAGTGAATAACTGCAACATCTATAAAGATTCCTGAGCAAATAAATCTTTTTTGTAGTTAAATGAGTCTGTATTATCATTGTTTTGCAACTCATTCAAATTTTCTAAATTTCACTTATCAGGCCCCAAAGTGGACAAAGTTCCATAATAACCATAACAAAAGCCTTAAGCGCACTGAATAAAGAGTTAACCACTGGGAAGACTCCTCTAGTCTTCTAATTATCCCATTTACATTTGTATTCTTAAATCATAATTGTATTGCCCATGATACTACACTGCTAGCTCATGCATGAGATTTTTGAATTCTAAAATAGACAGACTTTGTTTCTTAACTTCAAAATATAATACTGATTATTGTGTCTTAACTAGTTATGAATCTACAAATTTCAGTTCACCTCAGTTCAGTGTGTGTGTGTGTGTGTGTGTGTGTATGTGTGTGTGTGTGTGTGAAGTTTGGAAAGGGATTGTGTGTGGGGAAGGGTTGTTTGCTTAGTTGTTTTTTACAGACAAACTCTTGCTCTATAGCCCAGGCTGGCCTCAACTTGTGATCTCTCCTGCTTTTCTTGAGTCCTGGCATCAGAGGCTTTGCCCACCACACCCAACTCTCTGTCTCTAACTTCTGTGAGACATCTGTCAGTCTAATCCACTCGTTCTTGAAAACTGCTTCCACCTTAGATACCTTATGTACAAGAAAGAGAACTGAGAGGAAATTGGAGCAATGAGAAAAGAAGGAAACTGTTGTGAAAGGGAAGTTCAGGATCCGGCCAATGGTGGAAAGTGTTTCATGAAACGTTATAAAAATAGGAATGTGGTTTATAATTTTACATGTTGGGAAGGCTATGTGAACACAAATATTAATTGACTAAAGTAATCCTGAGCCAGCATTTTGCTCACAACACTTTAAATATTACTGTAGCTTTCCAAACTATTGATAATGGTGCCTTGAAAAGTCAAAAGCAGCCAGATATAGTGGCCTATACCTGTAATCCCAGCACTCAGGAGCCTGAATCAGGAGGCTGAAGGATTGTAGATAGTTGAAGGCTAGATTAGACAACAGAGTGAGATGCTGCCTCAGAAAAAAAGACAGGCAGACAGACAGATGACAGACAGGGTGAAATTAATGCATTGTAGTTGGTTGTGTTGGCTTATACCACGGTTTTGGAGGCTGAGGTTGGAGAATCATGAATTCAAAGACAGCTTGAGCCATATAATAAGAACCTATCTAAAACACACACACACACACACACACATACACACACACTTCTTTTTTTTCCTATTTATTCCAATCCAATTTCAGTCATCTATGAAAAGAATTTGTCCTACCAAATGATATTATTAAAAGCTCATGCCATTCTCTATTTATTATTTGGGATTTAAATCAGCAGTTCTCAACATGTGGGTCGTGACCCCTTTGGGCACTGATTGACTGTTTTACAGGGGGTCACCTAAAACGATCTGCCTATCATATATTTATATTATGATTCATAACAGTAGCAAAATTATAGTTATGAAATAGTATCAAAGATAATTTTATGATTGAGGGGTCACCCCAACATGAGGAACTGTATTGAGAGGTCACAGCCTTAGAAAGGCTGAGAACCACTGCTTTAAATGGTTGAAATTAATAAAATGTCACACTAAACATGTATTCCACTTCGCTGAAATACTCTTACAAAGTAATCATTTCAGCTGAGTCTGTGAAAGAGGATTGCCTGCATTATTCTTAACATACAAACTTTTTGAAAATGCAAAAATTGTAATTTCACTTATGAAATGGAGATGTACTGAATAGTATATTCATTGTATTCAGCACATGTATAGTATCTATACAGCCATACCACCCTGAACACACCTGTCTTGTCAGAAACATACATATATAGAGAGAGAAGCTAGCATTTCTACCTAGTTTAGTACAAATTAAAGGACTTCCTACTTTCAGGTAGATTCTACAGAAAGACTGTTCTTTAGTGCATGGCAAGCTTACAGAAGGAACAAAAGCCCGACTCTAGAACTCAGTCTTCTCTGCTACCTACCATCCCTATAAAAATGGAAACGTCTACTTTTCTAGGCTGGAGCTGGGAAGCAATCTTAAGCTACTCATTTTAAAAGATGCTTGATCAGGTGACAATGAGTTAAATATGATGCATGTTAAAGCACACATCTAGACCACAAAAGTTGTCTTCTCATAAAACAGTTTTTGGGTCCGGTGTTAGAATTCAGTGGTAGGACACTCGTCTACCACACTCAAGGTGCTGGGTTTGAGCCCCAGTAGATGAAAATTCTTATGTAACCAGGAACATTAATCTGCTTTAGAACAACTCACTGGGAAATGATGTCTCATTTGTATGGAAACCATTTTATTAGTCTCCAGATTTATGTAGAACTGTTAGATTAAAATGCCCTAAGAGCTAACAGTAAAAATAATATTTGAATAAAGAACTAATTTTTACTAGAGGCTTGGCATGTCATTATATCTCCCCAAATACACCTTCATAAAATATCCCATTCATAAGCATCTCAGGGTTAGACATGAGCTACTTAAAATGACACTGTGAGTTTTAGGTTGGCCCATGGAGGGGCAGCACTTTCCAAAGCCGAGATTCTGCTTCAATAACGAACGAGATTTTAGAAGTATTTGCCAAGATGAGATAAATGTAAATATTCTCTAGGCTGGTTGGGTTTCTAGGAACAACACGATACATTTCGGTTTCTTAAAACATAAATTAGGATGTAGTAACAGTGACTGGCCCACCATTTGCTTCTCATCTAAATCCAATGAATGTGAACCATAAAGAAAGAAAAAAAATCATTAACTCTCCTCAGAATGAATGCCTTTTTGGTGTCCTACAGAAACGTAACTTAAGGCCTTGTTCGTTATGAACCGTGCTTCATGAAATATTCCCTCCTATCTGCCAAACCTTAGAACAACTCTTGTAAAAATACGGTGCAGATAAACAGTGGCCATCTTACATAATGAGATGTCCTTGCCAAATGGGAGTAAAAGAAGACAAGAAACCTGCCTCCCACTGAGCAACATGTTCCAGGCCTAGCGAGCCTGAAACTCCATCATTCACGGCATAGTCTGGCTCCCGGCAGAAGCTCGGCTTCATGCTGGGCTACTGGAGAGAAGAGTACGGTGGTGGAGCCCTTCACAGCACGAAGGCATCAACCTTCTCCTTTCTCCTGCTGTTGGAGGGTGACGGCAACATGGGCAGAGATTCTGCCGCCATCACGCATACCACCACACCTGATTTGGGGTTGTAATGGCGATGGAACCCAAGCCTTTGTGCATGCTAGGCAAGCATCCTACCATCTGAGCTGCATCCTACCATCTGAGCTATGTCCTCCTTCCTCGATTCTGTTTTCTGTACCAGAGGATGTTCACAGGGAGAGAAATCCCACTGACCAGATAAGTCAACCTGGAGAAACCATCAGAACCTATTCATCCCAGTCCTCGAAGGAGATACTTGTCTGGACACAGTTCTGATGACAGCATATGAGCCCTCACTGTTCAACAGCATCCTTCACTACATGTGGAATCCTCCGTATATTTTGTAGTTCCTATACCTCAGCTTCTCCTCAAACGGAGATTAGGGTATCACCCATTGTGCACTGTTGCTACAGGGATTAAATGAGTTAGTTTGATAAAGTTCTGAAAACAGTGCCTGGCACTCTTAATGAAGGGCCTGTAACTGCTCAGTTAGTAACGAAAGCAAGCCCGAACTCAGGCACAAAACAGCATCATTGTAGGGCGAATCCTAATTGGTCTTAATAATAAAAACCCAGAGTCAGATATCAGGGTAAATTCATATATCTCCCAAGTACTGGGATCAAAGGCATGAGATCCCAAGTGTGGGGATTAAAGGTGTGTGCCACCGCTGCCTGTTTTCTATGGTTATCTAGTGGCTAACTCCACCCTCTGATCTCCAGACAAGCTTTGTTAGAACACTAACAAAATATTACTACACATCATACTATGCCAGGAAAGGCTAGACACCACAGAAGGAAGAGACAACCAGTCCTTTCTTTGATAAGCACCTTTTCTTAAATATATAAGCTATTTCTGGGCATTGTGGCACATACCTTTAATCCCAGCACCAGAAGGCAGAAGCAGGCAGATCTCTGTGAGTTCGAGGCCAGCCTGGTCTACACAGTGAGTTCCAGGACAGCCAGGGCTACATAGTAAGATACTGTCTTGAAAATAAACAAACAAACAAAAAAGCTATCTTGCATTTGCAATAAAAAATTTTAATTATTAAAATTTGAACAGGCATGGTCACTGTGATCTATTTTATACAATATTAGCCTCCACTCCCACCCCACCCCATCTTTTGAGACATAATCTTACGTATCCCACACTGGTTTCCAATTCACTGTGTAGCTGAGAACGACTTTGAACCCCCGACCCTCCACCCTGTACCTACCCACTAGATCTCGGGGATTGCAGGCTTGCATTTCATGCCCAGCTTTAGAATCCATCTCTACCTGTTTCAAAAGCACAAACTTTTAATGTAGCCAATAAAAGTTTTCGAAAACAAAATTAGAAAAGTTAAGAAATAAACGCAGTGCAATGAACAATGCCATTCCTTCCCATCATCTTTTCTGTTGCTGAATTTGGCATTACTGTGCAAGAACCTCTCTGACCCCTGGATGTGAAAGCCAGTTGAGGTCCGCAGCCTCTCTGAAAAATCTAAAGTAAGCAGAACTTGTGCCCACCCACGCCCCCATATTACTTTTTCACATGCAGAACATCAATTACCAGAGATACTATTCAGATAGCATAATTGCTCTTCACTGGTTCGTATACTGTGGGACTAAAAACATTTAAAGGCATCTAAAAAAAAAAACCAAAAAACACAAAACAAAAAACAAAAGACAACTCTGAGGCTTTGAATCATTAAAAAAGGATTCCAGGGCCCCCGCCTCCAATGTCTATCTCACTCTCTGTCACTAACTTCTTTAAACACTTTTGATACCTTCTCTGTTTTAGATTCTATAGCTGAATAGGAAAAGGAATAGATCTCTTTTTTAAATTATGGACATCTGGCTAGCTTCTGTATTACCGGAAGGTGCTATGAAGATTTCTGTGGAGAAGTCATCAACTGTCTTACCCACCTGTGAACCCTGTAACCTACAAACACAACTGCCCTGGCAAAGTTCACTGGTGAAACAGTGGCGTAGCAGTCTTGAGGGTAACCAACCATCTTTTAAAATAGACTTAATGGCCTATTTCACAGAAAGCCACAGTTGGGAGCTCATAAGCTCTATGGGAGAACCTAATACAATTATTTTGCCAAATGGTCAAAGAGTACCAAATCATCATCAAATACTTGTGTTTCTCCTCATAGTTTTGTGTAAGTCTTGGTCCTCATCAGAGAAGCATCTTTGGACAGTAAGTGACAGATAACACAGAGACTCACAGCTGGTCAAAGTGTACAGGATATGTGTCTATGGAGTCATCATCCATTAATAAAGAAAGGAGCTATATCACACTCCCTCCTCACAAAGCTCAAGCAACTTCACAGGAGAACTGTAACAAAACGTTGTCTTCCAGACACGACGGATCCGTGGTACTCATGAACTCACAGCAACTGCAGTTGCCTGTACAAAATGTACGCAAGATCAAGCCAGTCAATATTCCATCCTGGATGAAGAGGGGCTCTTGAAGCTCCATCCCTGCTGCATGAGGGAGTCCATCTTCCTCAGAGTGCACATCCCCTGATAGGTTGACTGTGCTCGAGTGCATGGCCTCACACACCTGTGCCCTTATGTGGAGCACTAATTAGACAAAATGGAAGGAGAAGGAAGAGGAGGAGGCAGAAGAGGAGGAGGAGGAAGAGGAAGAAGAGGAAGAGGAAGAAGATATAAAGTGGGGAGGAGGATATAGCTGGGAAAATCCAGGAAGAGCTGAAAAGGGAAGAGTGAATAGATACATTCAAAATACATTGTATATTGTTGTTGTTTGCTTTTTTCTCTCTTGTGAGCCCACCATCCCGCTCCCAAATAAATCACACAGGGAGGCTTATTTTTAATTATGAATGCCTGGCCTTAGCTTGGCTTAGTTTCTAGCCAGCTTTTCTTAAATTATCCTGTCCACCTTTTGCCTCTGGGCTTTTTCCATTCTCTTACTTCTGTAAATCTTACTCTTCCTCCATAGCTTACTGTGTAGCTGGGTGGCTGGCTCCTGGAGTCCTCCTCCTTCTCTGGTTCCTTGATCCGCTTTTCCCAGATTGCTCCATATATATATACATATTCTCTCTGCCTGCCAGCCCCACCTATCCTTTCTCCTACCTTGATATTTGCTGTTCAGCTCTTTATTAGACCATCAGGTGTGTTAGACAGGCACAGTAACACAGTTTCACAGAGTTAAACAAATGCAACATAAACAGAAATAACACACCTTAAAATAATATTCTACTACAGTATATATGGATGAAATTCTCCAATGATTAAGTGCTATTTAAAACTTGGTTTTGTTGCTGGGAGAGGTCTGCTAGTTTGTTTTGGTTGGCTTTGAGACAGAGTTCCACTAAGCAACCCAGGCAGGCCTGGAACTTGAGGTACTTCTGTATCAGCCTCCCCAGGGCCGTGATCACAGGCATGTGCAGCCATGTTGAGCTAAAACCTGGTTTCTGAGCATATCAGGACATTTTATTCTGCTAATAAGGAACTGTTAAAGACAATTTGAGAGGGGGAAAAAAAAAACCCGGCCAAATTCTCTCACGGTTGATACTAGACCTATCCATGTTGATTTGTGTTTGTTTCTTGCTTGTCTGTTTCTGTGGTGCTGGGGATGGCCTCTCTTGTGCTTCACAAGTACTCTATCACTGAACAGCATCCCTGTGTCCGTCACCTTGACAGAAATATTCATTGAGATGGTTTTCGTAATTCTTATTTCTAGATCAGAAAATATGGGATAGCAGGTTATCCTCGATCATTCCCGCTCTGATTTTTTGAGACAGGTTATCTCAATGAACGAGGAACTCTCTGATTCAGCTAGACAACTTGAATCGAAAGCCCTGGAAACCTCCTGTCTCATCTCCCCAGTACTGTGATTACAGGCTCAAGCCCAGATTTGGAGACTGGACATGGAACTCGGGCCCCCATGCTCACATAGCAAGCTCTTTACCAACTAAGCTCTCTCCTCAGCACCCCCCCCCCACCTTCAGTTTTATTACAAGTTTGGTGTTCACTGACATGTAGAACATAAAACATGATACCGTAGGCATTCCACAAAAGGGAATGGCCAGCATCAGAGACTATAGTGGCTCACCTCCCACAGTCTCTAGGAGGCTGCTACTTATGGGCAACTTCTGCAAATTAAGTCTGTCCAAGGTTGTTTTCCTCCCCAGGGAGACCCGGCTCATCTGCCAGTCAGCTTGTCTAAACAGAAAGATAAGAACACAAACCTCTCAAAAAGCAGTTGACTAGTTAAGACAAGACAGTGACAGCAATCTTTACAAGCAGGACGATTTCCCAGCAGCCTCTTCAGCCCACTCCATTTCACTAAATAAAAGGGGAGTCTAAAGAAACTTGGGAAAAGGCAGTCTGACTCTGGGTGTGCACATGGGAGGGAAGACCATGATGTGACTTGCCAGAGTCCCTCTGTTTCATAAGCTGGCACCATGCTGGCTTAGACTTGCTGGCTTCTGACAGGCTCCGGGTGTGAGCTTCAGGAAGTGCCACAGGGGAACTCACCTTGTCTTCCACAGCAACCCCAAACATCTTTCTTTCGAAAACCACCAATTGTTTCACAAAAAAAAAAGCACTGTTAGGTAGGGAAAAGTCAATAATAGCTATGCGTTCCTTAGTAGATACTCTTCTCAACAGTCAGGGTAAATGACATAAATATGAGATATGGTATGCATTGCTTTGAAAACGCCTTATTGTTTTTTAAGCAGTTCAATTCACATCTGTGTATGGACTGAGCTGCTGTAGAAGACGTGAAACCAAGGGGTTGGATTTGGAACCAAACTTGTGGCCCTGTGCATAATGACAGAAAATTCCAGTCACAGAAGTATCTCTGTGACCAAACTACTATAAACTGTCTAGAATATTTAAGGGGGAAAACACACACACACACACACAAGAAAACAAAAACAAAACATGGTGGTGTTTTGTTTTTGGTTTTTTTTTCCCAATGTGTCTTCTCCCCAGGCTATTTCATTGCCATATTACAAATTAGTCCCTAAACAGAATGGAAAACCCAGATGCTCAAATGATCTCCTCAGAAAGCTCCTGACTCTGAGAATAGTCTCCCCAACTGGGTGTATTTTTCTTAGGTGATGGCTTTCCTCGGGTAGGAGACTGCAGTACAGAAAGCCTGGAATTCCTGAGCAAGGCTCCGAAAAGGTCACCTTTCCGTTTACAATCTCATTTTGAGCTTCCCCGAGAGGCGCCGGGCATGTTGGGAGCAGCCGTTTTCCGGGTTTTACTCGTTTCCTTCAGTCCTTCAGCGTTAACCTGGAGCGGGATTTCAGCGAGCCTGTGTGCTACCCGCATGGGATTCCAGACTTGTCCTTCCTTCCATGTGGCAGCCAGACTGCCAGCGTTCTTGCTGATTCACTGGGACAGGCTAGCAGGGTGCAGGGCAGTGACCCGGTGGAGACAGGGCCTGGAGCTCATTGTAAACCCCAGCTTTGTCTAAGCTCCACCGAGGCTTTTAGACTTCTCATCAGCTTCTTCATCGGCACCAAGGGAACCAGCCTGGTATTAGAGCACTTAGCTTTGTTTTCTTTGATGAAGTGCTTTGAAGATGAGAAGAGTTGCGTTTATTTTGTTTAGCAACACAAATTAATGGGGTCAGAAGCATGACACATCCTGTGTTTGGTGGCACTTCTTGATTTACTTGCCCGGCCTATCCCATTGCCTACGCGGTCCAGTTCATCCCAGCCTGTCGCTGATGACTGGCTCCAGGTGACTTTACTTCCAGGATTTAAACTCAAAACCTTTATGATTGAGCAAACAAGGTAGACTTTAAGAAATGTGTTCTAGTCATCTGTCTCTAGGTAGACTGTTGTGTCACACCCAGGGAAGCTGGTCTAACACTTCCATACATTCGGCTTAAGGCCAGCTCGAAAGCTCAAGGTAACAAATACAATTAGGGAATCAAACGTGCGAAGCAAACTTTCTCAGTGTTTAAGTAGAAAAGTCTGAATTTGGCTAATTCCTGGAATATCTCACCTTTTACCAAGGTTCAAGATCATTGTATGATTATCAAGTGAAGCATAAACACGCTTACTTGATTTTTAAAAAATTTGCATTGTATATGTGCATCTGAGTGTATGCACATGTGTGTAAGACCTCATGCCCATCCAGCCCCCTGGAACTGGAGGCCCAGGTGTTTGTGATCTGTCATGTGGTGCTGGGAATCCCACCCTGATCCTCTGCAAGAGTAACAAGTGTTCTTCACTCCTGAGCTATTTCTGCAGACCACAAAACTTACATCTATTCTCAGTGATCACTTGAATTTTGTTAGATACATAATCACATAGCATTTGAAACACACACACACACACACACACACACACACATATATATATATATATATATATATATACACACACACACACACACAT
>CABHPH010151433.1:44181-54287 GCA_902168325.1 Peromyscus nudipes | reverse complement strand
ACACACACACACACACGTAGTTCAAATTTTCTGAGTATGCTGAATAAAAAACTTGAAGATTGTTGGTTTTAGCTTGTCACATTTTTTTTTGCCAGGTTCATAATATCTCAGCTAAGAATCAGAGCAAATAATTGTTATAAAATGTACTTGGGCCGGGTGGTGGTGGCACATGCCTTTAATCCCAGTACTCGGGAGGCAGAGACAGGCGGATCTCCATGAGTTTAAAGCCAGCCTGGTCTACAGAGCGAGTTCCAGGAAAAGCACTAAAGCTACACAGAGAAACCCTGTCTCAAAAAAAAAAAAAAAAAAAAAAAAAAAAAAAAAAAAAAAAAACCGCAACAACAACAACAACAACAAAATGTACTTGGGCCAGGTCTGGTGTCACACCCTTTAATTACAGTACTTCAGTAGCAGAGGAAGACAGACCTCTGTGAGTTCCGGGCTACCCTTGCCTACATGTCAAGTTCTAGGCCAACAAGGGCTACATAGTAAGGTCCTATCTCAAAACAGACAAATAAACAAACAAAAATGTACTTGAAGTCACTGTGGTGGTTTACACCTGTAATTCTAGCGTTTTGAGGGAGAGGCGGAAAGATCAGTTGTTTCAGGCCACCCTCAGCTATATTAAAAATTAGACTAGGCTAATATAAATCAAACAAACACACAAATAGTAAACAGGGGGCTAGAGAGATGGCTTAGCAGTGAAGGTGTCAGATCCCCTGGGAACTGGAGTTACAGACAGTTGTGAGCTGCCCTGTAGGTTTCTGGGAACTAAACCGGATCCTCTGGAAAAGAAGCCAGAGCTCTTAGCAGCTGAGCCATCTCTCAGCACCATAAAGTATATTTTGTTTTGTTTTTGTTTTTAGCCATCAAAAGTGGCCTCAAATATAAGTTTAAGAAATTGTCAAAAAAAAAATAGAATTCAAAAGTAAAGAGGCAAGAATTTAGTTTTTCCTAATTTGGGGGGCCGTGTCCTACAATTTCTCCAGACATTTTAGCCAACATTGTATTAACTTTGGACAACCCCCCCAAAAAAAGTCAATCATAGTTACATTTTCTACACTATAAGGGCATATTTTATTTATTCTAGAGTCTAAGTACCCTTTCCATTGTTCTGAGTGACTGGATGGTGTTCTATGATTTAGCTCAGCTAGTATATCCGGATGTCTGGTCACACGTTTAGTCTAGATTTTATGTCGTAAAGTCAGTTTTCAGATGTGATTAAGAGTTAAGCCAGTGAACTTTAAATTAATCAGATTAGCCTTCCTAATGTGCTTGGGCTTGTATTAGATACTTTTCTTGTAGCTGTAATTAACCTACCTGAAAAGAGTGACTTCACAGAAGAGAAATTTCTTTTGGCTCGCACTCTGAAACGGTATAGTCCAGCACGGCAAGGAAGACACAGCAGAATTCCTGGCAGCAGCAATATGTGAACAGGCAGCTTCACATCTCTGCACCAGGAAGCGGGGAGCTTGTGCCCCACCAGGACAGACTATAGGTCTCAGAATCCGCCCTCTAACAAACCAACTTCCTGCAAATCCACAAATTCCTGAAAGAGCTCCCCGCTAGGAACTAAGTGTTGAAACACCGGAAGTTGCAGGGACATTTCACACTAAAACCACAGCGGATGCGCACAGGCCCTGTTGGTTCCTTCCGGTTTTCCTGGAAAACCATGAGTAGTAAAACTGCCTTTTCTTCTTTCCTTTTGCCCCTGCGTTTTCCCTTGGCCTTTACCTCTCCACACCTCCTTGGATGACATAAATGGTTAAGAAACAGACCCAGGGGAATGGGAGGGAACCTCAAAAACCAAGAGATGAGGAGACAAGGTGTCATTATGCTCATGCCCTGGCTATGTTTGTGGAAGGGCATCCTGTGGCCTTGGCTGTGTTTATGGAAGGGCACCCCATGCATCACCAACAGAAGGGAAAAAGGGATATAACATCGGCAGTGAGGTCTGTACAGAGAAGAACAAAATACAGTTGAGCACAAACAAACAGGCACTCATGGAAATCATATATATGGGTTTTCAAAATTGTGCTAGTCACAGACTTTTAATACTGCAATTGATCTCAAATCCCAAACTTCGTTTATTTGCTGTATAGCCCATGCCAAATAAATGTGGTGTGCCTTGGGGGAGAAGCTTATATCCTAGCCACCTCAGTGGGGCTGCTTGACACAGGTCATTCCTACTGCAGTGACTAAGCCTCTCTTGGGCTCCTTGAGAAGAAAAGTGTCACACCAGGAAGCCCATTGATATCTCAAGGTCAGAGGCTCACAGCTCATCATGTTAAAGCACTGTCCGGGAAGTCTGCCTCTGCTGTGTCATCATTCTTCTGTGATTGCTCTGGTCAGCTGTGCCGAGACTTCATTTTATAGACAGCAATACAAAGCCAAGGCCAACCCATGGCTAGAGATCAAAGACTCGAAAACATCCAGCTCTCACTATGTGTGGCGGTTCGTGTCTATCACCCCAGTACTTGGGAGTTTGCAGCAGGAGGATTACTGTACAGTTGAGACAAGCCTAGGCTATATATTGAGTACCAAGTCAGCTGTCTACCATGGCACGACCCCATCTCAACAACTACCCTCCCACCCTGCCTAATGTCCCACCAGAAGAAAAGGAAAACAAAACCTTTCCAGCTTTTACACTCTCTAGATGAATGCAGAGAAGACTGAGTGAGTACCCTGATTGGACATCATAAAAAATTCCTTTCGGTACTCAAATATTCAGATCTGAACCTTGCATTGCAGGTCAAAAAGGGTCAGCCTAGGCCACACAAATTGAAGAGCAAAGTTTGCCTAAGTGAGCCAGTCTATATCCATATATACATGTGTGTGTAAACTTTAATGAGAAAGCAAACTATACTTCTCAGCAGCAGAGGGGTCTGGTGTCTGGCACAGGCTTGAAGTGGAATGCTAGAATGTCTCTCCCAAACATTCTCAAAGTTCAAGTTGAAAACATGTTTTTGAATACATACAGAAAAGAATTTAACTCACTGTGGTTGTTTGAAAGAGCTATCCACCCCCTCCCCATAGTCCAGGCGTTTAAATACTTGATTCCCAGTTGGTAGCTGTTTGGGGAGGCTTAAGAAGTGTGGCCTTGCCATTTTTTTTTTGTTTGTTTGTTTGTTTGTTTGTTTTTACTTCACTCTCTCTGCTTCCTGTTTGTGGCTAGAGATGTGAACCCTCGGCTCTCAGCTTCCAGCTCCAGTCCCCGTGTCTGCCTGCTGCTGTCTCCATTGTGATTGTGACGGACCCTTATCCCAGGGGAATCATAAGCCCTAAATCAGCAGTTTTCAACCTGTGGGAAACGACCCTTTCAAAAGAGTTACCCAAGACCATCGGAAAACACAGATATCACAATTCATAACAGGAGCAAAATTACATTATGAAGTAGCGATGACACTAATTTTATGGTACGGGGTCGCCAGAACATGAGGAATTGTATTAAAGGGTCACAGCATTAGGAAGGTTGAGGACCACTGCAACCTTCCCTTCTATAAGTTGCCTTGGTTATGGTGTTTAGTCACAACAATAGCAAAGGAACAAACCCCCCTATGCTTTCCATGTAAGTCTCCAAACAAGTCAAAGAGAGAGACTTGACTCTAAACACAGGTGGAAGCAAAACCAAAATTGACCAAAGCCTACTGTTGGGAATCTCCAGCTCTGGGGGCCCCATTCCAAACCCCGCCCAGGTGTGCGGTCGGGAACTTGGGCCCCACGCCTCCCATTCTAGAACCTGCCCAAAGAAAGCCCGCCCAGCAGCGGCTCCTCCCTGGGAGCTCCTCGAGACCACGCATGTGTGATATAGGGTATCTAAGGTCTGGTCCACAGACGTTCCACAAGGTTTCTCCTCTTCCCCTGAGATCACCCAGGGATGCTTTGCTCATTAAATCTGGACTTTTATAATTTTGGTTGTGAGCTGAGCCATCTCTCCAGTCCAAATCTGGACTTTTAATTCAGCTTGCTTTGGCTTATTACATTGGTGGAGGTACCCACTACCAGGGACTTTTCAAAATATTTATCACCTACAACATTCAAGAGGAAAAAAAGAGCTATCCAAGGAGCTTTTGAGTGCATACTATATACCAAACGTCTTTATTACGTCTGATCTTGAAATGTTGAAGTGGTACTATTGTTGAATTTGTACCATGGCCAATGTAAAGGCCAGCCAGTTTCAGTAATATGTCTACTCCACATTATAAACAAGCCAACATGGCTAAGCAGTTGCTCATTTCTATAAATCTAAAAAGGAAGTAAGAATAATCAGTTTTTGCTTAATGGTTTACATAGTATCACATACCAAGCTATTTGGCTCACAATAGGCGAACTATATAGACTGCCTTTGAATATTTTTTCAAGTAAAAATCTAATATATCTTTACATGTTATGGATAACTTTTAAAAGAGCATGACAGTTTGGGACTTGGCTAAAATATATTTCAGTGAGAGTGCCTGTTTCTACCACATGTTTTCTGAGAACCATGGTGCCTTTAACTGCTATATTGATGACAGAAGGAATGACTAAATTACCCATCAGTCTCTAGCCCAATCAGCAGGCTGAGAGCTCTGACCTGCTTCTCCAGAAACAGAGACTGAGGTGGGCTAGGATGTTGCTCAGTTGGCAGAGTCCTTGCCTCCTAGCACTAAAGAAATCTAGTGTGGTTGCAGCAGCCGTTAATCCCAGGTCTCAGGAAGTGGAGGCAGGAGGATCATCTTTAGGGACATGTTGAGTTTCAGGTCTGCCCGTTGGCACTACATGAGACCCTGTCTCAAAATAAGGGGGGAAGGGAAGGGAACTTGAGGTGCAACTCAGTAGGTAAAGGGGCTGTCACCAAGCCTAAAGACCTGAGTTTGAGACCCAGGCCCCATACAGTAGGAGAGAAAACCAACTCTCATGCTGTCTCCATAGCCTATTTGTACATGCGCGTGCACGTGCGAGCACACACACACACAAATAAACAAATAAATGTAACTTAAAAGAAAAAAAAAGCTTTAAGGAAAAAGAAAACCTAGGGCTTGAGGGATGGTTCAGAGATTAAGAGAACTTCAAGATCTTTTGGAGGAGACGGCAGCATGCCTCACTACATCCCTCGGACTGTAAAAAGATATGCTCCTGAACTTAGGATACAGCTTAGCGCTGTGTGCTCGTTTAAGTGTTACCATATTTCATCTTTATAAAGGTACAAAAAAAAAAGTAGCTGGGCGGTGGTAGCCCACACCTTAAATCCTAGTACTTGGGAGGCAGAGGCAGGAGGATCTCTGTGAGGCCAGCCTGGTTTATAGAGTGAGTTCCAGGACAGCCAGGGCTACACAGAGAAACTCTGTCTCAGAAAGAAAGAAAGAAAGAAAGAAAGAAAGAAAGAAAGAAAGAAAGAAAGAAAGAAAGAAAGAAAGAAAGAAAGAAAGAAAGAAGAGAAGGGGAGGGAGAGAGGGAGGGAAGGAGGAAGAAACAAAAAAAAACGAAAGAAACAAAGATGTTTCTTTATGACTCCAAGTTTATAGCAGCTTAGATTTTCATGAAATTAAAACCAACTTGTCCAGTCTATTAGAGTTTTTATTTTGTTTATTTTGAGCCAGGTTCTTACTATGTAGCCCTGACTGACTTGGAATTCACTACGTAGATAGACCAGACTAGAGCTCAGAGATGCATCTACCTCTGCCTCCTGATTGCTGGAAATTAAAGACGTGAATTTTGTAGTTTTTAACTAACCTTTTTTTCTTTTATTGAGACAGGGTCTTGGTGTGCAATTCAAGTTAACCTAGAACTTCCAGCCTCTGCCTTCCGAGTCCTGGGATTAGTCATGTACCATCATTCATTCCTGGTCTTATAACAATATACTTACCATATTTTTATCACGCCACTTTTTATTTATTGTAATGTGTATTTTCAGATACATTCGTATATTTTAGGCATCTCATTATATTTGCACATGGATTTATATGCAGATCTTTGTAAAAATGCCCTGTGATCTTCTCTGCTGTCTCATTTCACAAACGAAAACTACTGCAACTCACAGAGACTGAGAGAAATGTGAAATGAGCAGCGGCAGGGCTGTGTGGGAGTTAAAAGCCTCTCAGACCCTAAGCTCCCCTGTGCCTTCCTCAGTGACCGGTTCCGTGTTTGTAGTGTGGTAAGGTCTTTCAGCTTCGCGTATTTCTAAGATCTTAAAGGAACTGCAAGGCTACATGCTAAACTTAGAGCTCTTCCGGTGCCATTTATGCTCTTTTTAAAGAATGTTTTTACATATTCTTCAATAATTGCGCATGTGTATAAACATACCTTGATCATATCCACCCTTAACGCTCCCCTTCTACGCCCTCTACCTTCTTTCACCTCCACGCCTTGAGTTTTGTTTTTTGTGACCCAGTGCGTGTGACTTTGGGATTACCACCGTGCCACATGGACAATCCCCCAAAGGAAATCACTCCCCATTCACCAGCAGCCGTTGAGTGTCAGTATTTAGGGGAAGGGCCCCATGAGCCTCTTCCTCATCTGTGCTAGAATTTTTGACCTGCTTAATCTTGAGCAGGTCACCACAACTGCTGAGTTCATGAGCGTGCCAGCCACGTCCTGTCAAGAAGATAACATTTTTGCCGGGCGGTGGTGGCGCACACCTTTAATCCCAGCACTCAGGAGGCAGAGGCAGGTGGATCTCTGTGAGTTCGAGGCCAGCCTGGGCTACAAAGTGAGTTCCAGAAAAAGCGCAAAGCTACACAGAGAAACCCTGTGTCGAAAAACCAAAAAAAAGAAGATAACATTTTCAACATTTCTCTCTGTCCTCTGGCTCTTACATTCTTTCAGCTCCCACTTTCAGGACGTTCCCTGGAGCCTTGGGGAGGGACACGGGATTGACATAGGTGTCTTATTTAGGGCTGTGTGCCCCTTTAAAAGAGAAATCATACAGATATTTAGGTTTCGTGGCATTTGCGAAACAAAATTTGTTTTGTTTCTTTCTCTTGTCCCTGTTCCTTCCTTGTGTCCTTAAAGGAAGTAAAAATGGTCTTTTGCTTTGCTTTGTTATTTTTTGATTTATTTTGGTTATTTGGTTTTTCACTTGTTTTTATTTGTCTGTTTTCAATTTCTATATTTTGGTTTTTTAAGTATTTATTTGCTTTTCTTTTTTCTTTTGTTTTGTTTTGTGTTTCTTTTTTATTTTGAGATAGAGTCTCATTATGGAGCCCGAAGTTTCCTCAAACTTGTAATGCTGCTGCTTTGGCCTCCTGTGTGCTGGAATTGCAGCCTGCCCTACCGGGCTTGGCTGCACAAAGGTCTTGACCCAGTTACGAGCTACGCTGATATTTATTCTGAGGAAGCAGGGAGTTTTATAACTCTCCGACACAAACTGAAAGGAAACAACCTTGTGTATTAAAGCATTTGTAGGCCTCTCTCTTAGGCACTGCTCTGTTTGCTGTGAAGAGACACCATGACCAAGGCAACCCTTACAAAAGAAAGCATTTAATTGGGGCTTGGTTAAGTTTCAGAGGCTGAGTCTAGTATCATCCTGGCAGGGACCATGGCAGCATGCAGGCGTGGTGTTGGAGGCAGAGTTGAGGGCTACATCCTGCTCTGTAGACGGAAAGAGAGCCTGTGCCTGGCACAAGCTTTTGAAACCTCAAAGCCGACCTGCAATGACACACTTCCTCCAACAAGGCCACAGCTCCTGATCTTTCGAATCCTTTCAGATAGTACTTCCTGGTGACCAAGCCTTCAGATACATGAGCCTATGGGGGATAGTCTTATTCAAACCACCACAGCCTCCTTACCCCTCGATGTCAGTGACTTCGGATACTGAATTCTGTGATAGTAGGGCGTATCTTTCATAACTCAGCATTGTTACTGGCTACTACGCTTTTCTTGTTTTTGCTCCTTGTTTTGGTTTTTCAGAGAGTGTCTCAGTCTGACCATGAACTCCTCCCACCCTCTTGCCTCTAACTCCCCTGCTTCGGGATGTACCACCACATGCAGATTTTTTTTATTTTTCTTCAGTGCCAAGAATTGAATCTAGAGTCTCAAGCACACTGGGTAAGTTCTTCACCAGGGAACAATATCCTCATCCCCCTAAAATACGAAAATTAGGAGGGGTTTGCAGATTATAATTGAAAGAGCCCTGAATTTTTTTCTTTTCTTCGAGACAGGGTTTCTCTGTGTAGTTTTGGTGCCTGTCCTGGATCTTGCTCTGTAGACCAGGCTGGCCTCAAACTCACAGAGATCCACCTGGCTCTGCCTCCTGAGTGCTGGGATTAAAGGCATCCTCCCAGTGAGACCTGAATTCTTACCTGAAGCTTACAGCCAAACATTATTCAATTGATGAATCAAAACCAACTTTTTCACTTTTATGCCTAAACAGGGAAGAAACTCTATTCACTTGCTCTCTCCTCCTCGAATAGAGTCTAGAAGGAAATAAAATGACCTGCTAGGTGCTTTTTAACTGATCATGCTGTCTTAATAAATGTATTCCCCAACTCTCCTCACCCTTTCTAGAAAGAACCTAGGATTATTTTTGAAGGCCGCCAGCTGTAAATATGATGGTATTCCTTGCTTGCTATGGAAGACACACCCCAGCTGTCTGTGGTATTATTTCACCAGGGTTATTTTCTTTTCCTTGTGGGCTATCATTTCCCACCAACCAGAGCTTGCCCTTTTATTTTCTAAACCGAACACTGCCAAACAATTTTGAGAGACACTGTGTTTGAGGCATGCTTTGGCTTGAAAGTTAAATCCCATCTGAATTCTTTTTATTTGACCAAGGGAAGAGTGAAACCTGTATGAGCACAAACTGGGAGACAGAGCCTAGGCAGCTGTTCTTACACATCTGCCTGGACATATTCAAGAAGTTGTGTAAATGAGGCAGATCATTTTATTTCATATTTGTGTAAAATCATTCTGGTATACAAGAGAAACATTATTTTCAACTAGCAAAGTGTAAAAATAAGATGAAGAGACCTAAAAATTCAATGTTTTGTGTGTGTGTGTGTGTGTGTGTGTGTGTGTGTGTGTTTGATCTTAAATCTATATCTACAGGATTATTAAAATATAGCAAATAAACTTTTAGGTAGGATGAATCTAAGGATGAGAGATAAATTACAATCTTTTCAATGAACTGTAAGTGACTATGATAGTCAGTATAAATACATATCTGGGGTTTAGAAATATTAACAATGTAGCCAGGCATGATTGTACATACTTGTAATCTCAACATTCAGTAGACAGAGGTAAAAGTATTGCAAGATTAGTGTCATCCTGGATTACACAGCAAGCCTATCAAAAAAGGTGGGGAGGTGGATAGTGGCAATGTACAAGCTATTTTCTGAGTGCTCAGTCAAGATATTGAGGAACACACACTACATTTTCATCTCAGTTAGCCATCACAAACCAAATGTTCAGAATCTTTATGGAACCCAGATGTGGTGGCAATATACACCTTTAATCTCAGCACTCAGAGGCAGAGGCACGTGTATCTCTGTAGGTATGAGTCCAGTCTCCTCTACATAGAGAGTTATAGGAAAGCCAGGGCTAGCTACATAGTCAGAAAGAATGAATGAAAGAAAGAAAGAAAGAAAGAAAGAAAGAAAGAAAGAAAGAAAGAAAGAAAGAAAGAAAGAAAGAAAGAAAGAAAGAAAGAAAAAGAAAGAAAAAAAAGAAAGAAAAAGAAAGAAAAAGAAAAGAAAAGAAAGAAGGAAGGAAGGAAAAAAAGAAAGAAGAAAATAAATTTATGGAACCACCAACCAAGCAAGAGATGAGCCACTGTTCAAACTTGGTTCTTCGATTCTAGGAAAATGCTTATGAGGGAGAAATTAGGGTATACCTCTGATCCCAGTACTCAAAAGGCTAATATAGGAAGATTGGGAATTCTGGACCAGCCTGGACTGCATAGAGAGATCTTCTCTCAAACTGTAACCAACATCCCTCCAAAATATGAAATTTTAAATAGAATACAAATTCTACATGAGTTAATCAAGCAATTGAAACTATTGCTCAGCCAGGCAGTGGTGGCACACGCCTTTAATCCCAGCACTCAGGAGGAGAGGCAGGTGGATCTCTATGAGTTCGAGGCCAGCCTGGTCTCCAAAGCGAGTTCCAGGAAAGGCACAAAGCTACACAGA
>CABHPH010151433.1:0-44081 GCA_902168325.1 Peromyscus nudipes | reverse complement strand
AAAAAAAAAAAAAAAAAAAAAAAAAAAAGAAAGAAAAAAGAAAGAAACTATTGCCCAGGTTCTAATTATAGTTAATCTGTTTATAATTATTTATTTTCTTTCCTTTCTGTTTTTTCTTCCAGTCTTTGGCTCTTTGAGGCACAGTTATTTTGAAATATTAGTTCAAATTCCAGGTTGAGTTCCAGGACAGCCAGATCTGTGGGATGTCTATACGCTGTGAATATGTGTTGCTCTGTTTGGTTGATGAGTAAAGCAGGATTGGCCTATGACAGGGCAGGAAAAAGTTAGGCAGTACATTCAAACTGAAGATGAAAGGAAGAAAAGGGAATCAAAGAGATGCCAGCCTGCCACCAAAGGAGCAACAAGATGCCAGCAGACCCATAACGCCATGGCCACATGGCAACATATAGATTAATAGAAATGGGATGAGTTAAGTTATAAGAGCTAGCTAGCAAGAAGCCTGACCCGTAGGCCATATAATTTGCAATTAATATTAAGCCTCTGAGTGATTATTTTATAAGCGGTGACAGGAGGAGGGCCAGGTGGGACTGGAGAAACTTACAGCTACAGCCAGAGCTACACAGAGAAACTCTGTCTTAACAAACAAACAAAAAAAAATAGTGATAAAACACAGCCTTCTGTTTTCCTTTAGAGTACAGTTGAGGAGATAAATATAAGCATAAAAATACACCAAGCATCTATGAATCTCCAGATGCAGTTCTGAGGGCTGTGTGTTAACTCATTTAATATTCACATAACTTTATAAGCATTGTGTTTTGTTTCATTTGTAATTATAAAACTGAGGCACACAGAGAGAAAGCAGATGGCCCAAGATCACAAACTATGAAAGTATAGAACAATAATTTGAACCCAGAACTCCAGAACATAGGCCCACCATCACTTCTGAGGCACTTTATGAAGAATAAACTGTATAGATAAGAAATGCCAACACTGTTGAATATAACCAGCACTCACTGTGCCCCCTCCCTAATTCATATCCTAAAACTTTTTTGTTTGTAACAGCATAACAGGAAAATATTTTTATAACAAAATATTTAATATAAAAAAATCTAAGTGTTAGATTTAAAAGTGCTTTCCTTTTGGAAATCTGGCGGTTTGAATTGGGCAGTTTTTCTTTCTCTTCTTTGTTTGTTTGAACCACTTTAAGACCTTAGTTGTTGGGTTTGTTTCACTGAAAACATTCACCTAGCAGAACCAACGTCAGGGAAGGGCCAACTTTAAATGGATGCCCAGGACTGAGGATGCAGGAAGAGATTCAGAAACTCAAGCGTGATGCAGATTTTCCCATTTCCGGAAGTCACCTTGCATTTAGCACCTGTTGCCAAGCAATGATGAATCTACCTGCTGTCTATAGCCATGTCTGGAAGTCCCGCCCCAGTACCTGAGCCACACAGGATCTTTATCAAAGCAACTATACAATAAAGAACAATGGATGATTTTATCTAATGTTATCTCCAAAGATGAAAAAATGTCTTACAACATACCTCCATGTTGTAAGCTATTATGCTACCTTGTTGAATCTGCCCAAGGGGAGTAACAAATGGCCCTTTCCTTAAGCCATTAAGATATTCATTGACTAGATAAGACAATCTGAATCACATGGAAGAAGTGAGCAATATGTTTTAACTGCTCCCGTCTCTACCTTCTCCAAACTGCACAGCCAAAGAGAACGCTTGAGAAACAACTATGAAGTCTTCCCCATGACGAAGTCTAGAACAAGGATGTGGTATATTCTCAGATGCATCATCTCAAGAAACTACTTTCCTACATTGCTTAAGCTAATTTACATATTTATTTCCTCACCACAATGATAGCTCAAGAACATATGTATTGAAAACCGGTTGCCTATCACATTGCTGCACAAAGCAGTCTTAACAAAACATACTGTTGGGCCTGGAGAGAGATGGTTCAGCCATTAAGAGCACTGGTTATTCTTCCAGAGGATGCAGATTCAATTCCCAGTGCCCACATGGCAGCTCACAACTGTCTGTAACTCCAGTTCCAGGGGATCTGACACCTTCACACCAGTGTACATAAAATAAAGTTTAAAAAAGTATTTTAAAAAAAGACTTATTTGTTTTTTAAAAAAACAAACATGCTATTATTAGATCCTTGTAGAAAACCTTTCCTTGTTTTTCTGAATTCCTCCAACAATGATGCTATCCTGCATTCTTTTCAAGTAACAAGGTCTTTTAAGTTTCTGAAAATTTTTTAATTTTATTATTATTATTATTATTATTATTATTATTATTATTTGAGACAGGAGCTTACCACCTTGCCCAAGATGTGTTAACTTCACTCTGTAACCCAGGCAGGCCTTGAAATAGTGATCCTTCTGCTTCAAGCCTACAAGTGACTAGGATGACAGGATAGCATCCCAGGCCAAGGGTGAGTTTTAAAACTCACCCTTTTAAAGTTAATCCTCAAAATTTTTACCAAAGCAGATGTGGTAGCACATGGCTGCAATCCTATAACTTAGGGAGGTGGGTGTAGGAAGATCAAGAGTTCAAAACCAGCCTGATCTTACTCAGAAAACACACACACACACACACATACACACACACACACACACACACACACACACACACACACACACACACACACGAAATAAAGATGTTATCACATTTCTTCATTCTTTACAGCTGTCAATTGTTATTGGACAACTTTAGAGAAAATTATCAACAGTGAACAAGTGCATATTACATGGATTATTTTGCAAGTACCCCATACTAGACAGACTACTTGCTGTTTAACCATAGGCAGGGAGGGAAGACAAACTCTTGTGTAATTGTTAGCATTAATCTTCCACTTGATAGGATCTAGAGTCACTCACAAGACAACTTTCCGGGCATGTCTATGTCTGGATTGGGGTAAGTAAGATGGGAAGACCCATTCTAAAAGTGTGTGGCACCTTTCCACGGCTCGTGAATCTGGAATGAATAGGAATAGAACAGAGAGAGCTGGCTGAGCACGGGCACTCATTGCTCTCTGCTTCCTGACCGCAGATGCAATGTGACCAGCCGACTCACGCTCCAGCTGCCTTGGCTTCCCCACCAGGATGGAGAACCTTGGAACCGCGGGACAAAATAAAGCATTCCCTTTTTGCTTTTGTCAATGACAAGAAAACTAATACGTCTCACTCACACCAGAGAGAAAAGGAAGCTGCTGCTTAAAAAAGAAAGATGGCTTAGCTAGTGCTCGATAAACAACCGGATTGCAGCTTCAGCCCCTCGTCTCTCTCCTGCACACTCTTTTGCTCACCCTCAGATGCATCAACTGATTTAGTAATGAATTTAAAAATGAATTTGAGGGTTAAGTGTAATGGCTCACACATTTAATCCTGGCATTCAGGAGGCAGAGACAGGTGAATCTCTGAGTTTCAAGGTATCCTGGTCTCCACAGCTAGTCCCAGGCCACCTAGGATGACACAGTGCCACCCTGAAAGACAGACAGACGGCCGGGCAGGCAGGCGGGTGGGCGGATGGATGGATGGATGGATGGATGGATGGATGGACGGACGGACAGACAGACAGAACCTTACTAGCAGCCAAGAAACCTTGGAATTAACCCTCAACAACTCCCACTGCACTCCCCAAAAGAGAATTTCTGTAGAAATCAAGAATTCCGTTAGAGAAACTCTACATTCTGACGATTGCTACTGAGAGCAAGGCTGGCCGGTCCCTGAGTCCCTCGTGCCTTTCCTTTGCTCAAATTGTCCCCTGCCCTGCCCAGAATTGCCTCTGTGCCGGTGGTCATGGCTGTGGAGGGAACCGTAATGCAACTCAGAACCGGTTAGGGCTGGCTGTCCCTGAAAACCGTGTAAAGGTCGTTTTCATTTTTACTCAGCAGCCCTTGAGCACCGATGAGGTGTAAAATTAGTGAAATCGTTATGTAGTCATGGTTGGCCCCCTACTCACAACGTATCCCAGGCTGACCTTAAACTCACAATAATTCTCCTGCCTCAGCCTACCAAGCACTAGCATTGCAGGTACGCACCCTCTCACCCTCATAAACTCCCATAAACTTGTGAATTCCTAACAGCAGTGGTTTCATAGACTCCACATGGTGGAAACTCATTTTGTTTCTTAAGGTGGAGTGTTGTTACCCTGAGCTCTCACGGAGAACAGAACCAGGCCCAAAGATACACACCTGCAATACAGCCCTTGGGAGGCTGAGACCGAAGATCACACTGAAGGCCAGGCTGGCTACATAACACAGTGAAACAGGGTCTCAAAAGAAACAAAAGAAGGAAAAAACAAAGGTGTCTTGTGGCTGCCTGCCCTTGGAATGGAAAGATAAATCAGAATTGAAAAACATGAAATCAAAACGCAGCTTGTTCTAGGACAAGTTCACAGTTGCAGCTTAAGAACCTGTACGTGCCATAATGAAACAACCCTGGGGCAGCACATCCCTATAATCTCAGGCCTGTGGAAGGCTGGCGTAGGAAGACTCCAAGTTCTAGGTCAGCTTGAGCTACATAGTGCGGCCCTGTCTCAAATAAACAAAAGGAATTTTTTAAAAAAAAGTGTAAAAACTGAAAGAAAAATTTCAAAACAGCTTCACTTAAACTATATTTGGAAGGTGTATACAATGGATCTTTGTAGTTATTTCTTCATAATTCAATAAAGCAAGGTAGACAAAACATGCGTTATTGTTACTGAGATTTGGGGTCTCGTCTGGGTTTCTGGGTATTACAGAGGAAATCGGGGCCCACTCTTGAGGAGTCTAATCTCATTAATGAAATAATTTAAGAATGGACTCAGATGGAAACTCAGGGACAATTTTACCAGGGTTGAAAAGGAAAAGTCTCAGGGTAGGCAAGCTGTGAACCTCAGGAGCTGCCCAGAGGAGGAGGGAAATCCAGGAGAGAAGGGAAGGAAAACACGCCCCTCTAGCTGGTGTGACGGTCAGGGCCATGAAGGACAAACAGCCTCATGGCAGATAGGACAGCCTTTAGGGAAAGAGGAATGAAGCCTAATCATTGGGAAGCCCATGATTAGAAAGGAGAGAGGCAGAAGAAAAAGAAAGGTTACACTTGTCTGAATTCAGAGAACCAAGCCGACTTATAAAGCTACATGGCTGTGGTACATAGGTTATCTCACTAGAGGGGAGGATTCTGGGAAAGAAAAGTGCAGGATCTCATTAAAGGACTGATTATGCCACATATCTCTTTAGCATGATGTTGCTCAAATTGCTAAATGGTCTTTTAATAAAAAAAAAAAAAATCAAAGCCAGATATTGGGGTAAATGCTGAAAGATCAGAGAGACAAAGGAACAAGCCACTGCCACATCTTACCTCTAGGACTCCTCAGCCTGAAAGGGCCTCAGCCAAAAAGCCTTTAGTTCCTGTCTCCTCACATCTTATATATCTTTCTCTACCCAGCCATCACTTCCTTCTTCCTAGTGCTGGGATTAAAGGCGTGTGTGCTTCCCAAATACTGGGACTTAAGGTGTGAGATCTCAGGTGCTGGGATTAAAGGCATGTGACTCCCAAGTATTGGGATTAAAGGTGTGTGCAACTACTACCTGGCTCTGTTTCTCTCTGGTTTGTGTTTACAAATTATGACTATTTTAACTAGCAAAGGTTTTCAAGACCACATCATTTTATCTATCATGAGTCAATCTCATGTAGTCCAGGGTGGCTTTGAACTCACAGAGATACAGATGCATGTCTGCCTCCTGAATGCTAGGATTAAAGGTGTGTGCCACCACTACCTGGCCTCTATGTTTACTATAGTGGCTTGTTCCGTTCTCTGATCTTCAGGCAAATTTTATTAGGTACACAGTCTATCACCACAGCATGGCTTCAGGTGAGCTCACCTTCCCGGGGTTTGTCCCATGGCCAAGTCATCGACCCACCCGAGCTGGAAGGTTAGGTCTCCACTCAGGCCATAGACTCTACTGTCTTGACCAGGAGTCTACTTTCTACGCTAACATTATCATGAACATCGCTTTACCACTAACTAAGCTAAAAGTTTTACAGGGAAGAGGATGACAGAATTAGCAATAAACTTCAGAAAATACTTTTGCTTCTGAAAGACAGGCCAAGTGGTACATGTTTGTCGACCCAGCTCTTGGGATGTGAAGGCAGGAAGGTCAGAGGTTCATGGTCACCCTCTGGTCTACACCATTCAACGTCAGCCTGGACTGTATGAGACCCTGTCTACATAAAAAAAAAAAAAAAGTTTTATGTTTAACAGATGGTAAGTATTTCTTGAATGCATAGAAAGAAATATTCTCTTACCCACTTGAAAGGGTCTCCAATTCTGTCTTAGAAATCTCTCATTGAACTCTGTGTCAGCCACCAGATCTTCTGGAAATAAAAAATAAAAAAATAAGAGAAATGTGGCACAATAAAATACAAACCTTTTTGCCTAAAACAATAAAGCCAAGTTGAGTTGGTTTGTGTTTACAAATTATGACTATTTTAACTAGCAAAGAATTCAAGACCACATCATTTTATCTATCATTATCTCTGTAAAAGGTCAGCCACAGATTATATCCTAACTTTTACTGGTAGTGATTTCTTGCCACTTCATGGCAAGCTACCCCATGAACCTTTGGGAATGAACTCTGCGGAGCAATAAGTAACAGTAGCACTCTTTCATGGCTTTGCCCTCAGAGGTCTCCCACACTGTTCATTTAATTACGACGTTTCCCACCGTCTCAGTCAAGTTGCAAGGCCTTCTGCAACATAGGGAAAGGCGTTCTAAGGAGATTGCAGCAAAGAGAAGCAGGGTTACGTGGCACGGCACAGCTATGTGGTACGTCCCTTAAAAAAATCAAAGTAAATAATACTTGACAGTGCAGATGTGGGTCATTTTCAAGGTATAAAATAGCTCTCAATTTTGTGAAATAGAAAAACAGAGGTGCTGGGGTGTGGTACTTCCTGGTTCTAGGATAACTTTTGCTCCTTATAAAATAGGTCAAAGGCACATTATAGCATTGAGTCAGCAGACAACCCCTAGTCTTAATCTTCTTGTCCCATTACAAATTAATAGTCATTAATCCTCAATCCTAATGGTGTCTCGCCCACAGTATTTTACCCAGTGAGTGATGCCCTCTTCCTAGGGATGGTCTTGTTTTGTTCTGTCCTGTTCCGTCTCTGGACCTGGCTTCCAAGACCCACCCTCTGCACTTGTCCTCGCTTGCCTCACTCTTGGCTTCCTATACCACTCATGCCTCTTCTGCTCCTTCTCTTCTCTTTGGGCAGTGCCGTCCCTCTCACCCCATGTCTTGCCTTTAATCTTGTACATGGCGATGGCTTTTCCATTCAAATGGCCGCTGAGGCAACCAGAAGGTCCCTCACATGAAACACGGGAAGCACATCAAGACCCACTTTCCACCACCACCACGCAGAACTGCAGAAATATTTTAAACGCACAGGGTGGGCTAAAGGGCTCCTTCCATCACGTGGGTCTGGGGATCAAATTCAGGTGGGCAGGCTTGGCAACAAGTGCTTTTACCCACTGAACCGTCTCACCAGATTCCAATTTTGTTTTGCTGTGTTGTGTTCTTTTTGTTTTTGTTCCTCAAGACAGGGTTTCTCTGTGTAATCTTGGCTGTCTTGGAACTCATTCTGTAGACCAGGCTGGCCTTGAACTCACAGAAATCTGCCTCTGAGTGCTGGAGGGGGGGGTGTTGGGGGGGGAATTAAAGGTGTATGCCACCACCACCCAGCTCCAGTTTGGTTTCATGAGACAAAATCTTCTGTAGCCACAGCTGGCCAACAACTTGTTACATAGCTGAGAATGCTCCCACCTACAAGGCATGCCCTATGTTTTTTGTTTTGTTTTGTTTGTCTTTTTTCAGTTCTAGAAATTGATTCTGGAGCTTCCATGAATTCTAGGCAAGCAGACTACCAACGGAGCTGTAATCCCCATTCAACCTTGCCCGGTTTTGATAAGAACTGCGAATCATTGGTTTTTACAGGGGTCAATGCTAACTAACACATTTGGTCCCATTAAGGCACTATTAGATCATAAATTCAGTGGATTTTGGTAGAAATGAAAACAAGAGGAAGAAGGAGTTGAACCATGAGGAAGGATAAGAGGAGGGATTTAAACCAACAGTTCCTGGAAGAAGAAGGTAGGGGCCAGGCATCTCCAAGTCCTGTGCTCAGCAACCTCTGGCCAAGAAAGAAACCACTGGGCAGAGCACAACACACAGCAAGGTGTCATGGAAGTCACTATCCCTGAAGGACTCCAGTGCAGGTTACCAAACTGCCAGGACGCCTCACCAGAGCCAGCAGGCTCTACGTCACTCGGGGGACTCACAGATATTCAGACCTCTTAGGGAAAATTTGTATGTTTTCTCCCATTAGCTGAACTCTGCTTTTCTTCCCGGGAGGCAAGCAGCTCAAGGCTTCCGCACTAAAATCAGAACCCACCATTGAGTTTGGCATGGTAACAACACCTAGGAAGTGGAAACAGATGTTCAGCTTTAAGACCAACTCCAGCTTGGGCTACACAGAGAATCCCTGTCTCAAAAGGATGTGGGGCTGATGGATATTTTAGCAACATCGTTTTCTCACATGAAGGATTCAGCGCCACTCTGACTTTCAGACGGATGAAGTCTGCTTCTCTTCAAACAACCAATGCTTCAAACCCTTTTTAAAAAGATTTTTTTCTTTTAATTCAATTGTATTTCCTGTGTATGGGTTTCCTATGTATATGTTTTCATATATGTCTGTGTACCATGTGAGTGCCTAGTACTTGCAGAGGTCAAAACAGAGTGTTGAATCCCCCAAAACCAGAGTTACAGATGACCGTGAGTTGCCACCATATGGGTGGTGCAAATTGAACCCAGGTCCTCTGAAAGAGCAAGTGCTTTTAACTGCTGAGGCATGTCTTCAGTGATTAAACAATCCCCCCCCCAACATCCCATGGTTTTTAATAAAAGCTTTTCTGTGAATCTTTAAAAATATCAGTCACTTTAAGGATGCATAACTGTACAGAGATAATATTGTTTGGAATGGCTCCAAAGTGCTAGTAGACCAACATGCAATAAAAAACTTGACTCATGCAAAAATGAATCCCTATAGGATTGACTGCAGGCAAACAGTCATGGTTTATGATCAGATGACTTGTGTTTTAACTGTAAGGGACTAAAAATGAAATTTATTTTTAAGAAGTCATTACTGTGCATGCACTATGATTCATCCCGTTGCTGCAGACACTTGTATTGATTTCAAAAGAAGCTTTATCCTGCAGCTCCAGGGTCAGCTCCTTGCTGGAAAAGGTCATGTGTGCCACTTTAGTTGAGGGAAAATATTTTGTAGGGAACTGAGCGGAGAATCTTGTTTGTCATTGATTTGTGAGGTGCTGAGTAAATTTCAGCCTAAGCGCTTATTCTCTCAAGTAGTCTGGTCTGTATCAGTGACATGAGATTTCCCAGACAGAAAGTACCCCACTGGAGCAGCGACTGTTATATTCCACTATTTCAACATTACCTAGACAATGCATGTATAATCATAATTACTAATTATAAAACATGGAGACAGGAAATAATGCAGAAACGTATATGTTTCCTATATTGATTTGGATCTTTCAACTAATGTAGCCAAAATAATTGGAAGATAGTGTTATAAAAGGAAATGCTCGGGCTGGAGCAATGGCTCAGCAGTTTTTGCGTTTGGGTTCTTTTGTTATTTTAGAAAGGGTTGTTTGTCTTATTTTGTTTTTTGAGACAAGGTCTCACTACGTAGTCTTCGCTGACCTGGAACTCACTATGCAGATTGGGCTGGCCTCAAACGCATAGAGATTCACCTGCCTCTGCCTCCCAAGTGTGGGGTTTCACCATGCCCAGTTGGCTCAACAGTTAAGACCACTAGCTTGTCTTGCAAAGGACCTAGACTCTGGTCTCGGTAACCACATGGTGCCTCACAGCCCTTCATCTGTAACTCCAGATCCAGGGGATCCGATGCTTTCTTCTGACCTTGGACATCAAGCACACACGGTGTACATACATATAAGCAGGCAACATACTCACACATGTAATATAAAATAAATACATCTAAAAAAATTTAATGATTTGAGTTTTTGTTTGGTTTGGTTTTGTTTTTTTAACTCAGGGTCTCATGTAGCTGGTCTTGAACTTCCTGCCTTGATGATTCTGTCTCAGACTCCCAGGTTTTGCTCTTGTTTTTGAGACTTGGTCTCCTATCACCCTAGTTTGCCTTGAACTATGTTGCCAAACCTGGCCTTGGATCTCTTGCTCCTTATGTCTCTGCCTCCCAAGTGCAAGGATTATAGATGTGTGGTACCACAGCCTGCTAGAATAATTGAACTTAAACATGAATGAAAACAGAGTGAAAGATAACACTCAAATTAGTTTATTTTCTTAAGACTGAGTAGATTTTGAGACACACAAAGAGATAGGATTAGGAAGGGCATACAAAACTAAAAATAGGAAAATTTGATACTGATTATTGAAAAAAATCAACTGACTGTATAGAATTACTATCATTCATGAATATTTATTTTCTAGTCTTCAGGACAAATGATATATTCCTTTAAAATATATGATTAGTAAGTCAGTAGTCAATAGACAATTACTGAGTGTTATAGATGGAGTTTTTTGTTGGGACCGCCATCAGCTCTGTTCCACCCTCTGCTTCCCACATAACCATTCAGAGACTTAATGTTAATTATAAATGCACAGCCGATAGCTTAGGCTTGTTTTTAGCTAGCTTTTATAATTTAAATTAACCCATTTCTATAATCTATATGCTGCCCCAAGGCTTGTTTACCTCATGTACAAACTTCCTTCTCATCCTTCTTACTCTGAGTCTCATGGCATCTCCTCAGACTCCCCTCACTCCACCCTTCTTCCTCCCAGAATTCTCTCTGCTCCCAAAGTCCTGCCTAGCTATTGGCCAATCAGCCTTTTATTAACAATGAGAGCAACACATTTTCAGTGTACAGAAAGATCATTCCACAGCAGAGTGCTTATTATATGCCAACAGCATACAATTCATGAGCTTGAAACCTGTAGACTAGCACAGAGCCTTGTCTCCAAAAGGGCCCAGAAACTGCTTTAATGTGTATCTGTTGTCTTAAAATACCTAACCATTTTGGAGCAAGGGTCCTGTGATGATTAATATTGATTTTCAACTCAAAAGGACATAGAGTCACCCAAGAGACAAACCTCCAGGTGTATCTATTGTGGAGTTTCTAGACTGGGTGAATTGAAGTGAGAAAACTTACCCTAATGTAGGAGACACAATCATTGGGGCTGAAGTTCCAGGCTGAAGAAGAAGAGGCAATCCCTCCCTGTTGTAGAACCAGCTGCCTCAAGCTCCTACTGTCACCTCCCCTACCATGACAGACTGTTTCACTTCGAACTGTAAGCCAAATAAATCCTTCCTCCTTGAAGTTACCTTCATCAAGAATTTTGTCACAGCAAAGAGAAAAGTAACTAATCCAGTCCCATATTTTAATCTTGTACTGAGTCTCACAAATTAAGATGTTGGACGTGTAACAACCGCCAAAACAAAATGCTGTGATTCCCTTCCCAGAGAATTCCTAGAGAGAATGAAGATGTATAAATGTATAAGGCGAATCAATAAAACAAATTAGTCATATGATAAAGAAAATAAGTGAGCTTGTACTCAGACAATCTCAACTTGTTCAAAAGTTAAGGAAACAAAATCTACCACCAAATTAATGATTAACATATATTTCCATTTTCCCCCTTGCCTCAGTCTTGCTGTGGTGAGATCTGAAACACAGCAATTTTGTGATTCATCTCTTCAATTCTGCTGACTTTCATCACGCAATAGCTAATATACTTAAGGGAAATCTAGGGCATCACAAGCCAGAACTGTATCTGTGGTCTTTTTTCCATCCTTGCCTCCACACATTTTATTTACCATGCTTGAATTTGTGGTAAATAAGGTTATAATCTGGGGTTTCAGCTCTGGTAATGTTCAAAAGATGAGTCAAAAAAGAGTACCATCCCTAGCCCTTGTCATGTGAAGTTTAAAAAAAAAAAAACAAAAAAACAAAAAAAAAAAAACAACTCAGCTTGCCGTAGCTCAGGGGAAAGTCTGAATGCATTTGCATTCAGTACTTTGGTCAGTTGCGTTTTCAACAGCGTCCTCAGTCTCCGCCAGCCATCGAGCTGACATGAGGCATGGGCGTTTGCAGCAGAAATAACCAAGAAAAGGAGCAGAAGAAATTTCAAAGTCTTGGCCTCCTGGAGTCTGGAAGCAGCACTCCAGGCAGAGAACTCTGGTCTCGTGACTCAATGCCTCCCTGCTTCTCTTCCTGAAGCAACTGAACCACCTCTATGGTTCTGACACATTGCTAGCTTATGAGTATTTTTTTTTTTTTGTGCTTCAGTGCCTGATATTTTTCTAAGGACATTTACATGGATTTTAAGGACATTTATATCTAAGGATTTACATGGACTTTATGTTCAAATTCACTGAGAGAATGAACATTATTTCAAAAGATTTACCCACATTATGAGTTTAAGGCCAGCCTGGGCTAGGTAGTTAGAATTTGATTTCAAAAATAAAATGATAGATAGAAGATTTACCAGGAGACAACAATCCCCTTTGCTCATTTTGTTATGCTCTGACGTTTAGTTTATTAAGCACAACTTTTAAAAGAAACGCTATCTTCCACCCAGATCATACCCTACTGGCTAGCATAAGACAACAGCCTTTTCCTTAAACCCTAATACTGAGTCTGACCCAAAGCTTCAGGATCAACAAATCAAGTGGCCAAACTCTCACGTCTTCACGATTTGCTTCCCTCCCTGGACACGTGCAGTATCCCCTTCATGTATACATACATAACCCATGTCAACTTAGACCACGTAACCAAAAGGGATAGGAGGTCAACAAATCTACCAAACAAAGACAGGTGCCAAGCCTACCCTACAAAACAGCAAATGCACTGAGTAAGAGATATCTTAAAAGGAAGGGAATTCAGAAATAACCTGTGGGAATCATCATCAATCATCATAAATTTACCATCTGTTTACCACAGAGCTATAAATCCATATCACTGCACATATGAAAACAGGACTGATGTGTGTGGCGGTGCACATCCATAATCCCAGCATCTAAGAGACTGAGGAAGGACAATCAGGAGTTCTAGGCTATCCTCAGCTACAGCTAAAGCCAGCCTGGGCTGTGAGACCCTGTAGGGAACGAAGGAAACCTTGAGTGAGTAAATGTATATTCCTGACACAGGCACAGCCATGCCAACGGCTCCAAGGCCTCAGACTCATGAAAAATTGGCAAAGCTGTTTCTCCATGTGAGCTAGGCTCAAGAGGGTGACGGTATTCTCCTTGGGGGTTCAAGTATAAGTGTTTATGGATGATTGACCAGAGTGTGCAAAAACTAGAAACTGCAGCTTCTTCCTCATCTTGGATGTTTACAACCTGAGACTGCTCATCCACATCCACAGAGACCTCCTACTGAGACCAGCCAATCCCTCCCCTGTGATATGCCTACTAAACACCAAGAGGGCAACATTAGGCGCCCTCCATCAGAGGTAGCAGTCACTCACGTGATCCCAGCTTTCCTGTATACATATCTGTGTCTGTGTGTCTGTGTGTCTGTTCTTTCTTTACTCCCTTGAAGTGAACCCTCATCAGAGTTCCAGGACCCAACCTTTAAAGGATAGTGTAAGACCCTGTTTCCAAAACCAAAAATCATAACAAAATAAACAACCATCAAAAAAAAAAAAAAAGCAAACAAACAAAAGCCCTTTCTAGCTCAGTGATTCTTATCTCTCAATGTGCAAAGCCTACCTTAATTCTAGTATAGGGTTTTACTTCCAAACATAATTCATTAACAGAGTTTCTAGGAGTGTATAAGTAACTTTAGTTACTTAATTATCTCGGTGGACTTTTGTAGCTTCCTGTTGGGAACTCCAGATGTATTCCCAGAAGTAGAATCAGAAGGCCTTTGTGTGGGAGTGGAGTGGTGGTGGTGGTGGTGGCAGTGGTGCTGGTGTGGAACCAAACCCATGGCCTCACGCATTAGGCCAGAGCTCAACCACAAAACTGCATCCCCTAGGCCTAGTAAATTACTCATTTTCTTCAGACAGGAAGAAGTAGGATGGGTAAGGAAAACAGACAACTGGAGATATCCCACCTGATCTCACAGGGCTGTTTGCTGAAACCTACATAGACCCACTGCTCTTGTCTCCTCGGTCCACATTGACGTCATTTCCCTGTCCTCTGCCACCACACTCTGAATCATGCTGTTGGTTTTAGGCCAACCCTAAGGCTCTGCATTTGCTAGTAAAGGCTCCCAATCGTTTCTGAAAGCAGAATATTCTTAAAAGAAAAGATGAGAGGTTGGATGTTTTGTCCCAACAGCCTTCATAAACCCCATGTATGTAGAGGAGCGAACATGCTGACTGAAGGGAAGTGAAATGAATACCACTGACTGCCTAGCAGAGCTATGGACATGGACAGTGCAGTTTTTCTCTCTTCGTTCTTCGCAAGTCCCCCCTCCCCTCTTTCTCTCTCTCTTTCTCCCTCCCTCCTTCCCTCCTCCCCCCCTCCCCCTCTTTCCTTCTCCCTCCCCCCCTCCTTCCTTCCCTCTCAAGCTGGGTGTAATAATAGTGCATGAAATCATAGCTCTTAAGAGGCTAAGTCAGGAGGTGAGTTTGAGTCCTGCTGGTTTTAATGCAGCAATGCTGTGTTGTTCATTAAACGGCGCTGTTACCATGTGAGAAAGGCCACGGAGTACCACAAAACCCAGAGCTTTATTAGGAGAGGGACAGAAGAGAGTGTGATCAGGCCCATGGAAGACACGTGCAGAGAGAGGGGGTGGGGGGAGAGAAGAAGGGGGAGGGGTCTGTGTCCTGCCTTTTATGGATTCCCCTGCACATGCGCATATGGAGCTACACCTTGCATGCTCAGATTACATGATCACTGCTGCATGCAAACTACACGATGTAAGACCCCTTACTTCACTTCGTTACTGAACTGTGCATGTGCGGTCATGTAGCTGGAAGAGTGGCCAGGAATTCCAACAAGTCCAACCTGGGCTACATACTAACCCAGTCTCAAAAAAAAAAAAAAAAAGAAAAAGAAAAAAAAAAACTACCAACCAGGACTGGGGTATAGCTCCATTGGTATGTTTGTGACAAGCAAAAGACCCTGCCTGGGTTTGAACCCTACTCTGTAAACCTGAGGGAGGTGACTGAGGCCTATAATCCTTTTTGGGAGGCAGAGGCAGGGATCAGAAATTCAAGGTTAGTCTCAACTAGGTACAGAGTTTGAAGCCAACCTGGGTTACAGAAAAACATGTCTAAAGAGACCCAACAAATACGGGCCAGTGAGACGGCTTTTCTGGTAAGCATGCTTGGCCCTCCCACACCTTTATTTCTTTTTTTAAGATATGGTTGTTTTTAAACTGTTCTGGGCCACAGCTCTGTCCCCACCTCCTGTGCTTTGTATATCCCTCCTTCTCAGTTCTCGAAAAGTCTGTCTTATTTCTCCAAAACAAGATCATCATGAAAGTTTAAAGGACAAACAGCTGGGCACACAGCCTCAGCTTGAACCACACGGACAGCGAGCGCTTCCATCCTAGCCGTAACTTAATCAACTAAGTCAAAATATGGTGACAATTCTATTTACATAAAAAGTCCAGAGTTTGTCTGAAATGTCAACAAACCCAGCATCAGTTAGAATGACATCCTGACCTCAGACTTCAGCTCTTAGATAAGCCGTGACTCTTCTGCTTGTCCAAACCAGTGGGTTTACAGAGACAACTGACAGAGGAAATGCATCGGACTCAGAGAAGGTTTTTCCACTCAGCTACATCTTTTTAAACTTCGGAGAAAATCATGTCCCTCCTTCTCCTTCTCCTCTGCCCTAATATCCTCACCACCAGACTCAATCCCTCCCAAAGCTGGAGCACAGCGCTAAGGGATTGGGGGAACACTGTGATTGCCTCCCCCTCCACAGGCCCACATGCAGCTCCAGCTGTCACATGGCCTCAGATAATAGTCTCCAGGGCAGGACCTTTAAAGTCACCCAGAGTCCATCCTTGAGGATTGTTAGCTCCTAAAGGAAAGTCAGGAGAAACACTGTAAAAATCAAACACAAAGGATGAAGAACACTTTCCAGAAACTCCGTTAAATGTCCAAGTTAAAATGAACATATTAATGTTTCCACCTATTGCTGAAGTATCTCTCTTTTTTTTTTTCCAGAGCTAAGGACCGAACCCCTAAAGTATCTCTTAATGTCTTTGTTTTAAATGAGTTTGTGTGTTAAAGTGTAAGTACTACACATCAAAGATTGGCTTAATGGTTAGTAACAATCATTTTATTTTTTAATGTTGTATACGATTCCTTTATTTTTTGTGTATTTTATTTGGATTTTTTGAGAGTCTCACTATGTTGTACTCTGCTGGCCTAAAACTCACCATGTAGGCCAGGCTGGTCTCACATTCACAGGGAACCTACCACTGCCTTCCGAGTGCTGGGAGTAAAGGCATCCTCTAGTATACACAGGATATGTATTTTTTACAATTTTATGCAATTGATAACTTACACATTGATGATCCCTAGCCAAATGTGTCCTCAAAGTGGTTGGTCTTTGTGAAGAGCTGTGTCTCAGGTCCAAGCTCGGTTGTGAATATCTCTACTCCTAGCTACTCCAGAAACCGAAGTGAGAGTGTGTCAAGAGTTTGAGGCCAGCTTGTGCAAAATATCTAGACCCTATCACAATAGAAAAAAAAATTACAAACTTTATCCATGTGTATCTTATAAATTGAACGGTGGTGTTTTGTGCATAAGGCAGTGTTTTGTCACTTCTTATTAAAAAGCATCTAAATTTTCAAGTAGCTTCAGTTATCCAGAGACATGAAATTTCTTAACAGAGTACATCAATCAACACCTGTAGTTTCTTTTTGTACTCAATAGGCAACTACCTAAGGAAAACTTAACATCAAGGTTTTGAGCGAGGCATGATGGCACATGCCTGTCATTGCACCACTTGGAACACAGAAGTGGGAGGATCAGGATCTCAAACGTATCTCTGGCTACCTAGCAAGTTTGTGGTTCACTCACCTGTACTACATGAAATCTCTGTCTTAAAGAAGAAAAGATTTAGCCAAGTGTAGTGGTGCATGCCTTTAATCTCTGTACTCAGGAGACAGAGACAAACAGTTTTCTGTGAGTTTAAAGTCAGCCTGATTTACTGAGTGAGTTTCAAGCTAGTTATGGTTACACAGTGAAACCTTGTCTCAAAAAAAAAGAAAGGAAGGAAGGAAGGAAGGAAGGAAGGAGAGAGAGAGAGAGAGAGAGACAGAGAGACAGAGAGAGGAGAAAGAAAGAAAGAAAGAAAGAAAGAAAGAAAGAAAGAAAGAAAGAAGGGAAGGAGGGAGGGAGGGAAGAAGGAAGGAAGGAAGGAAGGAAGGAAGGAAGGAAGGAAGGAAGGAAGGAAGGAAGGAAGAAAAGGAGGAGGGAGGAAGAAGGAAAAGAAAGAACCCTCACTGCAACTGTGCTTGTGACAGCAGCTCTGCAGAGGAGTCTGCTGTGGAATAACCCTTCTGTGCACTGTGACTATGTGCTACTCTCATTGGTTAATAAAGAAGCTGATTGGCCTATAGCAAGGCAGGATAAAGTTAGGAGGGACAGTCAAACTCAGGTTACTAGGATGAAGAAGGGTGGAGTCAGAGGGAAAGGCCAGCCGGGGAAGCAGGATGTGTAGAAAATGAAGTAACAAGCCATGAGTCACGTGATGAACCATAGAGAAGAAATATGTGTTAATTTAAGTGTAAGAGTTAGCTAGTAACAATCCTAAGCTATTGGCTGATCATTTATAAGTAATATTAAGCCTCTGAGTGGTTATTTGGGAAATGGTAGGCAGGAGAGAAATGTCTGAGTACAGGAGTCAGTGACCTGCTCTCACATACACATACACACATGCACCCACATATAAATAAAAACAAACCTTAGATTTTTTTCCTTCCTAATTTTTTTTCCATCTTCTATTAAATAGCAGTGAAAGTTTCCATTGCCAGATTGAGTGTTCCTTATTTCAAGAACTACTTTCTGCAGTGGTCAACTTTCTCTCAAAATCATCAGGAATTTCATTTTTTTCCTACAGTTTTTTGTTTGTTTGTTTGTTTGTTTGTTTTGTTTTGTTTGTTTTTTAAAACATTCTTTAATCCCAATCTAGGGAAAGTATATGAACTTTGGACCTGAAACTTGGCCAGAGACACATAAAGAGGGTCCTAAAGGGATTGTTCTGCTACTTGGAGTAGCTAAAAACACTTCCAACTTTTCTGACTGGCACTGAAGCTGAAAGTTATTGAAAGAAAGTACACCAAGATGGTGGGCCAGAGCGTGAGGACAAAAGGGAGCTGGAAGAAGTAGGAAGAAGAAGAGGAAGATGGGAAATAATTGCCACGGTTTCCCTCAAACATTTAGGACGTGTTCATGGTGCTTGAAAGTGGTCCTTTTTGTTTGTTTGGGGGGTTTGTATTGTTTTTTAGGGACAAGGTCTTACTGTATAGCTCTGGCTGGCCTGGAAATTGCTACATAGATGAAACTGGTGGCAATCCTAACTCAGCCTGAAATGTTTGATAAGAATCCTTTCTTTCCTCATGCCATAGGTTAACTGTGGTAGAGGAGAACGCTTCCATTCATTTGAGCAGTTGGCCAAACTAAACAGGGAAAAGAAACAGAAGACCTCAAAAAACACGAAGGTAAAATTTAAATCACTAGGAGGAAGGAGAGAAAAAGTGGGGGGCGTGGGGGGGGTGGAGGAGGTGGAGGGTCGGGGGGAGCCTAGAAGACCATTCAAGGGCATGGGTTTGGCATTGCTGTAATTGTAAAATATGATTAATGAATATGACAGAATTTGGAGAACTTAAAAGTACAAGTTGTTTACAGCCCTCATCCAGCCAGGACTTCTGGCTAAATCTGTAACTGTTGAAAATTTCTCCACTGATTTCTTCTTAATCTTCAGCCAAGTATCCATTTCCTTTTGCTCTTAAAAGCAGATTAATGACATTTTAATTTTTACATTATCTCCTTTTTTCTTTTACCTACAGTTTTAGAAGCAGATTTATCTAGCCAATAAATTTCCATTGAATATGGCCCAGGAGAAAGGAACATAAACTGAAGGGACAGATTCTCAGTGTTACCTCAGGCAGACATGGCTTCTTCTCAAGTATCTAAACTATTTGTCTCATTGATATGTCCATTGCAGGCCTGTGAGACGGCTTGGTGGGCAAAGGCTCTTGCTGGCAAGGCTGACGACATGAGTTTGATCCACGGGACACACGTAGTACACGGAGAGACCCAACTCCTTCCGGAGTCCTCTGATCTTCACACTCGTGCAGTGGCATGCTTGGACCCGTACACACACACACACACACACACACACAGTGATATTGAATATATTTGTAAATGTCTACTTATTTAATCCCCACCAGATTGTAAGCTCGGTGATCATTCTTTTTTTTTTTTTTTCCAGAGCTGTGGACCGAACCCAGGGCCTTGCGCTTGCTAGGCAAGTACTCTACCACTGAGCTAAATCCCCAACCCCTCGGTGATCATTCTATAAGCATTCATTTCATAATGGTTCACTGAGCAAACTCAGAAATACAGTAGCATCTCACTGAAACACTGAATTTGAGCATAAAACCCTTCTTTGCTGAAGCCTAAAAAGTATTCTCTTATCTAGCCTCTACTTGAGAAACATTTGTTTGTTATAACAAAATTAAGTAATATTTTGAAAATTGTCTGAAAACTCACTTTTAAAACTCGATCAAATGAATGTTCCATTTTTGCCTCAGTGTTAGTGTGACAGTAGAAACTGTTAATGACTAATTCATTTTTAGAACAATACAGATATGTCACATAAAATAAATAAAATTTATTTATTTTATGGATCATATTTGCATTATGATTGGCAGGTTGATTAGTTTTGTTTGGATTTTTTTGTGCTGATGGAGATCCCTGTCCAAGACATCTCATTTCTAGGCAATTGATCTACCACTGGACTACACCCCAGACCTATATTTTATTTATTTTGTTATTTGTGTGTGTGTGGGGGGGGTGTTTTACGTGTGTTGTGCGTGCATCTGAGTGTGTTCATGTGTCTATGTGCATGCATGGGGAAACCAGAGTAGACTTACTTTTCTTCTGTTGCTCTCCTGCTTCATCTTTGAGAAAAGGTCTCTTACCAAATGAGAAATTTTGCCTTCTTGGTAGGCTGGCTGGATAACCAGCTCTGAGGATGTGCACCCCTCCTTCCTCAATGCTGGGGTAACAGGCATGCACAGCCATGCACAGTTTTTCTTTTATGTGGGTGTGGGGATTCAAACTCAGGACCTCTGGCTGTATTCCCAGCCACAGAGCCGTGTTCCCGGGCCCCCTATATTTTACTTATTTCCATTGTTGTATGTTTGGGAAGGATTCAAAACAGCCTTATTGACCCACTGAATTCTTTGTTCTAATTATTTTTTATTAAATTCTCAAATGACCTAACCTTTCCTAAACATGGAGAAGATCCTTAATACATGGATGAGATTAAGCTGTCTACTTACGAGTTGTCCCATCTAATTAACAAGCCCTGGGAAATGTGGAAATAGGCTTTGTTAACTCCTCTCCTGCGATGCCTGTTGGCTTTAGATTTTCCAGACTCTCACAGGCTTAAGGCACTCATCTCTCACCATCAATTTTTAATGGGGCTCTGTTCCCTCCATTACTTAGTCTTGCCTTCGGGCAATGGAAGAGGCCAAGGCTGAGATGTTGCATTGTTTCTGAAGCTCTGCCTAGCTTCACATTTTGTGAAGCACAAAATGTCCTACAAGGGTCATTTTGAGCTCACCAAGTATTTCCTACCTATGACTCGAGGTTATATTGTTTTCAGAAATAGAACCTTGGAGATCCTTAATGAACCGCCTATTCTCCAGGGTTTCCCGGCTTCTGGTCAGCTCAGAAATGTCTAAACAAACCTCATCTTCATAATGATGCCGTGTGGAAATCGGTGTGATCATTAGGCATATATCACTCTTTGAGAGAAAATCTGAGAAAGCGATGATCATATGGAATATTATAGGAGGGACATTTTTAAAACAAAACCCTCAGAAGGAATGAGGGGATTGTCACTTAAGGCTGTGAGCAGCAGTTGGTCCAAGGCTAGCCTTGCATGCAGGAAGCTCTGGACCAGATCCCAGGACCAAAAACCAAAAACCCAAACCAGAGTGGTAACACACAGGCCTGCCTGCAATCCTCGAAGTCCAAAGCTGGAAGGGGGCCGAGAATTCAAAGTCAGCCTCAGCCAGCTCCTGGCCAACCTGGGCTACATGATACCCTATCTCAAAAAAGAAGAGCCACAGTAGCGCACAAATTCACTTACAGCACAGCTTTAATCTCAGCACTCGGCAGACAGTGGCAGGAAGATCTCTGTGTATTCCAGGCCAGCCAGGGCTGCAGAATAAGCACCTGTCTCAGAAAAATAAACAAATAAAAGAACCTGTATTTTAAGGATGCAGACAGCCTGAGTTTCAAAACAAACCATTGGTGTGTTATGTCTCCTGTGTCTATTCAAGATGAGAAGTTCAAGGAGATCTGCCAGGTATTTTAAATAAACACTGCTGGTCAATGTCCCTATACCAGAACAAGCAAACACTCGAGATTCTATTCCTGGCAGAAGGAGGGGAGAATGCCTTTTATATCCCCGAAAGTAGACTCCCTTACATAAATTATAAATTTTCCTCATTAAAATAATTAAGTTATCAAAAGGGAAAAAAATACTTAAAATGTGTAGTTTTAATATCCCCATCAAAGACAGGGGAGTTGATTCTGTGCGTGTGCTAACCCACCAGTAGTTACTATTACGGCGTGAAGCAGAAATGTGCTCTTTGCACTCCTGTGTTAGACCATTTGGTCCCCAGCTGGTCTCATTGTTTTGGGAGGTTGGAAAATCTTTGGAATACGGGGCCTAGCGTGTGGATGTGGGTCATTAAAGGTAGGCCGTAGCCCAGCCCTGTCTCCCAATCCATCGCGAAGTGGTGAGCCTCGACCACGTGCTCCTGCTCCAGCAAACCTTGCTGTGCCTTCCCCAGCGTGATGGGTGGAAACTCAGTCACAGTAAACCTCTCCTGGTTTAAGCGGCTTCTGTCAAGGATTTTGTCACGACAAGAAAAGTAATTAGTGCACTTATGTAATGCTTTAAAAGAAAAACCAGATATTAAAAGTACCAACCCACAGAGCACTGTGCTCCTGTAGTTTTACCCTAGAATACAAATAAGATATCTTCAGTAAGGGTGTCTTGGGGCCAGTGAGATGGTTCCATGGTTAAGGGCACTTGCCCCCAAGCTGAGGACCTGAGTTCAATCCCCAGGACTCAGATGGTGGAAGGGGAGGACCAATTTCTGCGAGTTGTCCTCTGACCACCTCACCTATGACATCCCCTCCTTCCCATACACGAGATAGATAGATAGATGATAGACAGATAGGTAGGTAGGTAGATAGTTAGATAGATAGATAGATGATAGGTAGGTAAGTAGATAGATTGATCGATAGAAGATAGATAGATAGATAGATAGATAGATAGATAGATAGATAAAATTAAAACTGAAGGGCTTCTCTTTAATAAATAATATTTAAATAAGGGCATCTTGCTCTCACTGAATGCTAAACAGCAACACGCTGTGAGCTATATGAACATTATGTCATTGAACACCGCGGGAACAGCACAGGAATCGCTTTCACTTTATAGACCAGAAACTAAGCCACAAGATCAGCCACAAAGCTGCTACACGAGCCCCCAGGCCATTACTACTTACCTCTCCATCTTCTCTTCTAGGGTCTGAGGCTCTGGGGCCAGGTGTCCTCATCACCACAGCCCTAGAACAACTTGCACTCTTGACATTTAAGAAGCAGGTACTGAGTGACAGCTGAGTGAACCGACCTGAGGTCCAGCAAGCATGTGTGAAATCTTACAATGAGTCCAGATAATTTACCAGATCATTTTGTGTGGCTTTGACATCACCGAGTTTAAACCAAACAATTTGCCGTTTAAGAGCAGCAAAATCCAGAGGCAGGCGGATCTCTGTGAGTTCGAGGCCAGCCTGGGCTACCAAGTGAGCTCCAGGAAAGGCGCAAAGCTACACAGAGAAACCCTGTCTCGAAAAACCAAAAAAAAAAAAAAAAAAAAAAAGAGCAGCAAAATCTTAAAGGAAGGCGAAATGAAGAGTGTATACACACACACACACACACACACACACACACACACACACCCCCTCACACACGCCCTGGAAGGAATCTGGCTTTTAATACCAGGGGGAATGCTCTTTGTTGGTGGTTAACTTCTCTCTGCACAAAATTTTCTCTAACGGGTACAATTTAAGGCTAATTGGGGGAAAATAATATAATATCTTGATAAATGTATGGTAATATAGCCAAGGATTAAAGTTATCCTTCACATCAGCACACTACTGCTTTCGAGTGCAAATATCCATCAGAACTGAGTTTAGCCACTGCTGCTTGTCTTATCCAGAAGTAGCTACTGAAGCAGCTACCGAAGGGGTTCTCCATCCTGAGAAGTGCATCTTCTCAAACGTCAATCGATGTGTTCAAAGTGTGGCACTCCCGGTTCGGTTCGCTTGGCAGACTGGCTGTCTCTAGGGCTCCTTCGGGGTTCTGGTGAATCACAATCAACACTCCATTAACACTGATGCTCCCTTCGTGATTACCATGGGTCTGATCATTAAGGATCTCTGCAGTCTATCCTCACCCTGGCTGGAGTCCTCGCCTGCTACCAGCTCCTGTTTTTCTCTGGGGTCTGCCTCCTCAGCCAGCTGCAGACTGTCTCAAACCACCAAAACGCAGTTTCAAGTTACAGCCTAAAGGCCGGCTTTCAAATTACTGCAGGCTGCGGCTATTTCCCCTGGAATGTTTGGATCCCCGGAGCAAGTTAATCCCAACTCCAGACAACCGAGTGAAATGCCTGCAGAATAGCCTTCCACCAACACTTGCGCTGTCTGAGCTGGGAACAAACCCTCCCAATTCTCCTGAACCTTCCTCCGCCTGTGCTAGTCTCAGACTGGAGTTGCTGCTCCCCTGCTCCGCTCCTCCCCTGCCGTGGCTTGTGCAGTCGTGGCCTTTGGATGCCATTTCTTGCCCTGCACCCTCACTGCTGATCTCTCCTCCTTCACAGATCCTCTTGGCCACCACCTCCCTGCCTTCCTTCGCAGGTTTCTCCCAAGATGACTGCCTTCTCCACAGCTAATCACCTAGTCAACAGAACTCAACAACCTTCCCTTCCTCCTCCTCCTCCTCCTCCTCCTCCTCCTCCTCCTCCTTGGAGGTTCCCATTGTTTGGCTGGTGAACATCCTCCTCCTCAAGCTCTTCTTGACAAGTGACTGTTCTCATCCACATGAGTCACTCCCTTATTTATTCACCCAACAATTTTATTGAGTATTTAATAGGTGCTACTGTATCCAGGGAACAAAAGATGAATGATAAACTAGTCAGGCAAACATATTGTAAATAATGCTTACAGTGTTGTAACCATTACAACAACACATTGTACTATGTCAAAGAAGTAACTGTATCCGTGTAATAGATTCAATTAGAGTCTTGGAATTCTGTTGTTTTGTTTTAAATTTTTAATTAGATTTTGGTTAATTTTTTTTAGAGTGTGCATAATAGAGTCCGTTCTCCCCTTCCATCCTGTGAGTCCTAGGGACCTTGCAAATCATCAGTCTTGTCAGCAGGAGATATTACATTGTTTTGTTTTTTTCTCTTTTTTAAAAAAGTATTTATTTTATGTGTGTGAGAGTTTTGCTTACATGTATGTATGTATGTGTTTGACTGGCATCCAAGGAGGTCAGAAGATGGCGTTAAATCCCCTGGAACTGGAATTACACGCAGTTGTGAGCTGCCATGTGGGTGCTGGGAATTGAGCCTGGGTTCTCTAGAGCAGGTCCTCTTAACCACTGAGCCATCTCCAGCACCCCCTTATTTTGTTTTTTGTTTTTTGTGGGGTTTTTTTTTATATATATAGGATCTCAAGTAGCTCAGGCTGCCCATGAACTTCTGATCATCCAGCCTCTACCTCCCAAGAATTGTGATTATCGGCATGTGTCAGCACACTTGGCTTTTATCTTTTTATTTTGTTTTTTGTTTGTTTTTGGCTTTGTGAATCAAGGTCTTGCTGTGTACTTCTGGCTATCCTGGACCTCACTCTATAGGTCAGGCTGACCTCAAACTGGCCTCAGTCTCACAGAGATTTACCTGCCTCTGTCTCCAGAGCGCCGTCATTAAAATCGTGTGCTACCACACCCAACTAAGAGTCATTTATTTCTTTCAAATTTTAATTATGTATTATTAACTGTTATTAATATAATGTATTGATAATACATAAAATATAATTAATATGTATGTGGCATTAGATCACTCTGGATCTCTAGTTTCAGGTAGTTGTGACCCACCTGATGGGTGCTGGGAATTGAGCCCAGTCCTCTGCCAGAGCAGCACTAAGCCATTTCTCCAGGCTCTATTTATCTTCTTTTTGAAATAAAGATCCTTCTATGCAGCCCAGGCTGGCCTCAAACTCATGTTCTTCCTGCACAGCCCCAGTAATTAAAGATGACAGGTGCAGGTCATCATGTCAGCCAGCAGAGTGATCTTCATGTACTATTTTATTGTTAGTGTGCTGATTTAAAAAAAAAAAAAATCGGGCTGAAAGTATGGCTCAGAGATTAAGAGCACTGGCTGCTCTTCCAGAGGTCCTGAGTTCAATTCCCAGCAACCACATGGTGGCTCAGAACCATCTATAATGAGATCCGGTGCCCTCTTCTGGCATGCAGGCAGAACACTATATAAATAATAAATAAATAAGTCTTTTTTTAAAAAAAAAAAAAACAGTTGTTTTCTAGACATAAAAGGCTAAAAGAAAGCAGAAACACACCAAGCAACCGTAAAACCACACTGGAACTGAGCACCGTGGCACATGCCTATAATCCTAGCATCCGTGAGGTGGAGGGCAAGGATGCACAGGTCATGTTCACTCTAGCTACATATTTAGTTGGAGGCCAGACCCTACAACAAGAGACCCTTTCTCAAAAAAAAAAAAAGCACAAGTTAAAATTGAGGTGTAGTGATAAAAGACTCTGAGACTCTGATTCCAGCATTGAGAGACGGCAGCAGGATTGGGAGATCAAAGTCAGCCTTGTCACAAGACAAGTTAAAGACCAACCTGGGCTACAAGAGACTTTAAAGCAAAACAGAAAGGCAAGTTAGTCATGTGAAAGTTACTGGCTTTGTAGCCCTTGGGGGAGAAGGAGATAGAACAGTCGGGAACTATCTGCTCTGTTAGCACCTGGTTACCTTTCCTTAGGAAGGATTAAGCAAAGCGAACATCATTGTCATAACCGAAGCAGGTCTGTCCTGTGAGAAATCCGACTGATCCTCTTTGATCCCGATTTCTTAGAAGTTCAGAGGAGTAGTTTAATTCCAAGGGCTTTTTTTTTTTTTTTTCCATTTTTCATTTGGAGAAAGAAGAACAGAGGGAAATTGTCCCGCAAGTTAACCAGCCATGATGCCTCGCCCTGAGGGGTAGATGTTCCTAGCTAAGAGGGAAGTTCCTTACTTCTTTTGTCTGTAGGGATGAAAAGCATTGGTGGCTTCCTCAGCAAGACCTCTACTCGGGACTGACCAGGAGAGAAATCAACTGAGGTATGAAGGACTGCAGGTTCCAAATGCATCCGCTGCTTTCAACTGTTTCTCTTCGTCCCAGTGAGGACCTTACCACTGCTCAGCAAGCTGAGAGCGAGGAACCCAGTCCATTTGGTTTCCATCCCAGCCTATTGCAGCCTAGTGAAGAAATTAAGTCCAAAACAATGGTTTCCGAGGGGACAGGGGTATGCCCGGTGGTAGAGACATTGTCTGGCAGACACAAGGCCCTTCTTTGAGACCTACAATCAAAAATGAATATTTTTTTAAAATCAAAACCAAGCAATAGTCTCTTGTAAGTTTTATTTTCAAAGGTAAGAGTAGCGGTCCGTAAGTGATTCTGCACAGCAGTAAACAGGGACGTGCAGAAACAGGCAAACTGAAATCATAGGCCCGGACACGGGCCAGGGAAGCAGAACAGTGCCTTGCTCAGCCATTACCAGAGAAGCTTCCTCCTGCAGCAGATGGGAACAAACACAGAGACCAGCCAGACAATGTGCAGAAAGTGAGAGGCCCAGGAGCGCTCAGCCCTAAATGGGATGTTTCCATCAAATCCCTCCCCCTCAGGGCTCAAAGAGGAGGCAGAATGAGTGTAAGAGCCAGTGGGGATGGAAGGCACCAAGAAATCAAGGCCTTCTAGACACAACAGGACCAGCACACAGGGACTCACAGAGACTGAGGCAGTATGCACAGGGCCTGCACAGGTCTGCACTAAACAGAGCCCTAGAGCTAAGTGAACACATGCCCTCATCTCTAACCCAAAAGCTATCTCCAATTGATAACCAGTGGCAAATGAAAAATGAGTTTTCTTTGAGAGAGTCTCAGGGGGAAACAAACTGCCCAGTAGATCAACAGAAAACAAACTGGATGGCATCTTTGGAGGTTCTTTGTCTCATGATGTTATCTCGGGGCTTTTTTTTTCTTCCTTCTCTCTCTCTCTCTCTCTCTCTCTCTCTCTGTCTCCCTCTCTATCTCCTTCCTTCCTTTCTTTTTCTTTCTTTCTTTCCTAACCTTACGAGTCCTTTGCATGTATATTATGGCTTCTGGTTTTGTGTTTCTATGGGACTCCTGTGTGTGTGCACGAACATGTGTGCCTCTCTATCTGTAATGTGTCTTGTGTTTTTTTCTTCGGCTCTGTTTCTCATTTGGCTCCTTTGCCCTACTCTGATTCGTTTGTTTCTGTTTTATCTCACTGTATTTTAGAGGCTCCTTTGTTTTCTAACAGAGAGAAAGGGTGTGGATATGGATACCAGGGGAGATCAGGAGGAACTGGAAGGAGCTAGGGGAGAAGAAACCATAATCAGAATATATAGTATGAAAAAAAATCTATTTTCAATAAAAGAAAATTGTAGGCCTGTTTTTAAGGAGTAATCATTGTTTAGGTGCTAACAGTCATTCAGTTTATAAATATCACTCTAATGATATTATATTGTCCAATTCTTAATAAGAATTTGGAAATTACTTTTAACTCTAGCACTCAAGAAGCAGAAGCAGGTGATTATGAGTTCAAGGCCAGCCTGGTCTACAGAGCAAGTTCCAGGACATCCAGGGCTATGAAAAGAAACTCTGTCTCGAAACCACTCCGTGCCCACCCCCACCTCCCGCCAAAAAAAAAAAAAAAAAATTTGGAAACTTAGATATTTTGTGAGCAATTTTTTAACTTTAAAAGCATGGACAGCCAAGCATCATTTAGGAGGTAGACACAGAAGGATCAAAAGTTCAAAATCATCCTTGCCTACATAGTGAGTTTGAGTTCAGCCTGAATTATGTGAGACTCTGTATCAACTGACAAAATAAATAAACAGACCAATCAATCAGTCACGGTGTGGGCACTCAGGAGGGCTAAATGTGGAGGGTAGAAGGTTCTTAGGAAGCACTATAGAAGTGTTTAAAATGTCATCATCCCACAGACTGCTTCATAACCACAAAAGGAAATGACATCTTGGCAATGGGGCAATCTGGAAAACACCACTTTGAACAACTGATCTAACTTCCTGTGACCCACACCAATAATGAGAGAAGCTGACATTCTGGGTCCTTGGGACGATTCAGTGGGAGGTACATTACACTCTCTGGAAGATTTACCAAAAATCTCACCATGAGATAAACAACAACAACAAAAATCAAAACCAACAGGATCTTCTACCAAACAACCAAACTAAGCATTATAAACACTATAAAATGACAGAGCTATCCAACAAGAAGGGACACTTCTTTAGATTTAAAGAGACTAAAGGACTTCGTAAGCAAATGACTGAGTCTTCAATGGGTTTGAGTCATGAATGGTGACACACGCCTTTTATCTCTGTACTTAGAAGACAGAGGTAGGAGGATCTCTATGAATTCAAGGGAAGTCTGGTCTACATAGCAAGTTCTAGGACAGCCAAACCTAAATAGAGAAACCTTGTCTCAGCAGATATAGATAGATAGATAGATAGATAGATAGATAGATAGATAGATAGATGATAGGTAGATAGATAGATAGATACACAGATACATAGATGCATAGATACATAGATAATAGGTAGATAGATGGTAGATAGGTAGATAGATAGATGATAGGTAGATAGATAGATAGATAGATAGATAGATAGATAGATAGATAGATGATAGGTAGGTAGGTAGATGATAGATAGGTAGATAGAGAGATAGAGAGATAGAAGGAGAGATAGAATTGGTGAACATGTTCATACACACATTACTGGAGAATTTAAGAAATCTGGACACAGTGTTGTGCATCTGTAATCCCCACACTCCTAAGGAGAACAGAGACAGTGGAAAGTTCACAGGACAGCTAGCCTGGAGTATTCAACTCACAGAAACAAGAAAGACCATACTTCAACAAGGTAGAAGGTGAAAACTCACTCTTAAAAGTTATCTTCTGGCTGGGCCATGGCACATCTTTAATCCTAGCACTCCGGAGGCAGAGTCAGGTGGATCTGTGAGTTCAAGGCCAGCCTGGTCTACAGAGCAAGTTCCAGGACAGCCAGAGTTACACAGAAAAACCCTATGGGGGGGGGGGGTAAGAGAAAGGGAGGGAGGGAGGGAAAGGGGGGGGAGGAAGAGGAGGGGAGGGAAGGGGAGGGGAGGGGACGGAAGGGGAGATTTTTTTTCTGGCCCCCACATACTTGCCATAGCATGTGCATGCACATGAGTGAGCCTGCACACTCAAGTGCACACAGAGATGCACACTCACCCCCAAAATTCATTTTTAAAAAGGAAAGCAAAAACAACGAAGAAAAATAGGAGAGAAAGTAAAAACGAAAATAAATGTAGCAAAATAAATCATATTGATGTCATAACAGTAATGGCCGTCCTTAAACAATTGTATCGTTGTGTTCGCTCTTTCACTTACTTCTCTGAGCTAGTGTTTCACGAATCTCAGGCTGACCTCCTTACACAGCTGAGAGGACCAAGCAGGCGCCATGACAGGCTGTCAGTCTTCTCTCAGAGATCGGGCTTCAATTCCGGTTTCCTGAGACTTGAGCCAGCAGTTTCTGGGAGGGCCGTAAACAAAAGACATAGTCCTTGCAGTAGCTCCCTTTCTGCACATACTCTGACTGCTCAAGGTTCAGCCAGTTGTTTACTGTCTACGACCCCTCACCAACTTAGAGCTACGTGCATGGGTCAATATGAACGTGTCAGGCCAGCCAGCCTCCATGGCAGCTCAAGGACAGAGCCTGGGACTTGTCCAGGCCTGCCCAAAAATGATAACTGTAACAACCAACCAGCAAATTTAAAGGTTATATACCTTCACCCAATCATATGACAGCAAAGGCTTGTACCACCCTGCTTGCGACTTTTCCCTTTAGAAACCCCTCACCCTGAGAGCTCAGGGCCATCCTCCATCGGACACAGACCAAGCCTGGGCATGCTTGTTACCAATAAACGCCTGTGTGTTTTGCATCAGATATCATCGGCTCTGTGGTGGTCTTGCTCGGGAGTCTCACTATGTGGCCACAATATAGCTGAGGATGATCTTGAACTTGTGATCCTCCTGCCTCCACCTCCCTAGTGCTAGGTTTATGGCTCTGCTGCACCAAGCTCAGCAACAATTACACCCTTGCACAGAATCGTTATCTAAACGGAAAACACGGAGGATGAGAGGGGGCTGACAAAAGAGCTTACAAGCCCGCGAGCCTGTGGCCCAGACCCATTTTCCTGCAGACACTGCCATGTGCATGCTTCTTCATCTCCTGCTCTCTGTATCCAACCTCTTCACCAGTTCCCAGCCCCAATCCCGCTTGCCTCTTTCTGCCAACCCATGCTTCAGAACGTTGCCATTTTCTAAAACACAATCTACCTTGTCATCATCCCTTGCTCTCCAGTCCTCAGCAGGAAGTCCGTGTTGATTGACATGCAAATCAAGTGACTTTCACCAGCAGCCTCTCCACTGTGCGCCACCTCCACCCTATAACAGTTTTTAAGCACAGCTTTTAAACTGCTTGCTTGCTGGTCCCCACATGCATTCTCTTGATCAAGCTGGTCTCTTTGCCCATGATAACTCACTTTCTCTTCAACCAGCAAATCCTTATTCAGCACTCAAAACCACAGTAAAAAGAAAAAAGAAAAAGAAAGTAATGAGTAGTGCTCTCTCCTCCAGAAGCATGAGCCTGTCTGTTGAGCCTGTCTACTGGGGCTTCTGTCCTGCCTCAGCCCCTCTTGACTCTGAGACACAGAACTCGGGTCTAGCTGGTGCTAAGTGCTTAGGAAACAAACATTTGATAAGCTGGTTTCGTTTCTGTATTTATTTTTTATTTCTTACTGCTCTAAAGTCACTTACGCTACTTTCTCTGAACGAGCTGAACTCTTAACAAATTCATTAAGAAAGATGAGGCAGAAGGATGATGAATTCTGGCTAGACAAAGGGAAAAGGAAAGAGGGGGGAGAGGGAAGGGGCTCAGAAGTGAGTGGGCTGTGACATAGGTAACAGAGCTAACTAAAAAAAAAAAAGGCAACAAAAAGTTAAACTCCTAGACTCTCTCTTGGTTGCGAAGATAAATCCTAGAGCCAAGGCATTCAAAAGCAGGACAGAGAGTTTCGCTGCTGGGAAGTTTTAGGGCTTTAACTTTCCGTCCAAATGTCTCTGCTCTCAAGATCCCTTTTGTTTCTTGGGAAATTCTAAACATATTACATGGCCTTTTCAATGAAGGGTCTGTTTCCTGTAACTGGTGCCTCCTTTCAATTAAGATCAAACGGAATTCAACATTAAGCGGAGCCACGACTCTTTCTCAAGTTAATGTTAATTATAACTTTGGTGGATGTGTTGCAGCCTGCTCTCAACCTATCTGATTGTACCAACAGACAGGGGCAAAGCTGCTAGGAGACAGAACATTTTGCCTCTGTTATTATGGTGCTTGCCTGCAATGATCCGCTGGTATTTCTTCCCAGAAAATCTTCATATAAGTATTTATTATATGAAAAATATGAACCTTTATTAGACGCTAGCAATACAGTGTCTATTCAGTTTCTGTTATGTTCTTAAGGCAAGGAAAGAAAACTCAATTTTGTTCTTGCATATTAGTGTAGCATTTGCTCCCTTTAAATGTTACATTCAAAGAATGTACTATTGTAGAAAAATGCAGGCAGCCATTTTTGAACTAAACGTCTTGAGAATAATCTCTGATGCCCTACGTGAAGGTCACCAGCAACTTTTTCAATGGAACAATACAAAATAGTCATATTCATTGCTTCTGTTAGAGTTTGCAAAGAGATGTGTAGCTTACGGTTAGCCTCATCAGATAAAACACAGGCAAATGATTCTAATCTAACTGGAATTCTCGTATTTCTATTGCCTAGGCCATCTTGCTGGCAGACTGATTTTATTCAGTACTAATATTGTCATTTTTTAAAAATAGAAATACTTGACAAATCAGGCTCTTGTTTTAAAATGACAGCCGCTAGAGCTCATTTGTACACTGTCCTGTCTGTAAATGACCTCCAGTTATAACTGAATTCTCCAGCTGACCTCTTACCTACTATCTACCCAACGCCTGCACTTTCCTTTCTGGTTTTATCCACTCTGTTTGTCCATTTGTTTACAGACTTCATAGCGGCATCTACTTACCATCTGTGGCATTCTCACCTTGACCATCCCCATATCCAGCTGAGAATCAGATAGTTTTGTTAGAACAGTACATCTTTACTATATACATTGTTATACCTTATTATAGACACCTGAAAAATACTAATGATTTAAAAAGAATACTAATGATTTCTTTTTTGTTTGTTTGTTTTTTGTTTTGTTTTGTTTTTGAGACAGGGTTTCTCTGTGTAGCTTTGCGCCTTTCCTGGAACTCACTCTGTAGCCCAAGCTGACCTTGAACTCACAGAGATCCGCCTGCCTCTGCCTCCCAAGCGCTGGGATTAAAGGCGTGCGCCACCAACGGCCGGGGCCCGAATGCTAATGATTTCTTAGATATTGGATAGTTTAACCCACTGTCCAATTTTGCCTCAGCCCAAAAGCAGTCCGGGTGAGATACTGTCACAGTGGAAAAACCTAGTGGATTTTACATGAGAGTCCTCTTTTAGTCCTGCTGTAAAACTAAAACAACTATATGACACCAGAAGACTCTTTAATCTCTCTGTGCATTAGGTTTCCTGTGTGAATAACATAGAGGCTGCACATAATGACTGAATGCTTGAGTCTATGTTGTTGTTATAACTAATGATTCTGGGGCTGGCTGGTGAGATGGTTCAGTGGTTAGAAACACTTGATGCTCTTGCAGAGGACCCAGCACCAATGTGGTGGCTTACAACCACCTGTCACTCCAGCTCCAAAGGGACCTGAGGGAACCAGGAATGAACATGCACAAACATACATGCAGGTAAAATACTCATACACATAAAATTTAAAGAATAAAGTCTTACTCGACTGTGGTGGTACACACCTTTAATTCCAGCACTCAGGAGGCAGAGGTAGGCAGAAATCTGTGAGTTCGAGGCCAGCCTGGTCTACAGAGCGAGTTCCAGGACAGGTACCAAAACTGCACAGAGAAACCCTGTCTTGGAAAACCAAAAAAAAAAAAACCCCAAAAATTAAAAATAAAAATAAAATAATAATAAAGACTTTTAGGAAATAACTAATAATACTGTGCATTTAACTCCTAGTCCAGACTTTCTGGAACTGACAAATCAGGGCATGAACTGCTGTGGCAGTTAGGTAACTTTCCCGTATTACTGTAATGTTTTATGACATTGGACAGCATTTATCTACTGTCAGGCTTGTCTAGCATCACTGCCGATTGCTAGGAGACAGTAAATGTTTTTACAAGCAAAAAGCCTTCACTTTTTCCTACTGCTATCTACTGAAGAAAAAAAAAGAAAGAAAGAAAAGAAAACTTTGCCCAGCTACTGGTCTACAACCCAGGCCCTGTGTTTCCGAGCAAAGGCTCAACCCCTTTCAGACCTAACTGAAGAAAAGCAATCTGATTATTTTCATCTAACCTGCAGCACCCCTAAAGAAAGAGGGAGCACAGCTGGGTGAGCAGCTCTCCAAATTACAGCATGCCACTGAGGCTGGGCACAGTGGGCACAGTATGATCAAAACTCTGGAGGTACAGGCAAGAGGGAGGATGAGGCTGCCGTGGGTCGCATAGCAAGCCCCGGGTCAACCCGGGCTGTGTTACAAGAGAGAGTCTCAAACAAAAGGAAACAGAATGTCACTGAAGAGCTATTGCGGTTAGTCAGCCCTCTGGTTGCTTCAAGTCCACTAAATACTGTGTGTTTTGAACAGCAGTTCTCTTCAGAACACAGAGACAAGACCACACCTGAATACTCCCACTCTCTCTGCCAAGAGTAAGCACCTACCTCATAAAATTCTCTCTTTATGCAAACTAACCAGTTTGCCTCAACATTAATTAATGTAATTAACACATTATCAATAGCTGCCCTTACCACCCCCCACCATGTGTTCCCAGCTTCCTGTAATCACAGGTCACAGTCTTTCCAAACAGCCAACATCAGTCTTACCCTCTTTCCCACAATTACCTTCCAAACTGAAAACCATCCCATTATAAAAACTGAAAAATGAGCCAGACAAAATTATACACTGAACAGAGAACTAGTTAGCCGAGAGACTGGGAACATGCTTCACGAGTTTACTAAATTGCTGCTTTAAAAAAAATATGATAATCCATTATTGTACTTAGCAATCATTTAGGATTAAAGGAAACTAAGCAACTGAAATGAAATGGAGGTGAAGAAATCAAGACAAAAAGATTACCAAAAATTCAAGTATATATATATGTGTGTGTGTGTGTGTGTGTGTGTGTGCGCGCGCGCGCGTGCGCGCGCGTGTATACACACACACATATATATATATGTCAGCCAATAAGATGTCTTAGAAGAGCAGGTTGTCAGACTCACAAATGTAGCAGAAAACGTAAACTATGGAAAGACTAAAATTGACTCTGTGCACCATCGTATATTGTGTATACCTCTAGAAAACTGAGTAGATGAATAAAAATTTTGTTAGGACACTATTCTGGAATGAATAGGAAACTAGAGGCTGAGGTTTTCACTCTTGCCTAGCGTGTATTAGGCTCTGGGTTTGATTCCCAGCACCCCCCCCCCAGCACCAGCACCAGCACCAGCTCCACCACCAACCCCACCCACCCCCGACACAAACACGAACACAAACCCTTTCTTTAGCTGAACGTCGTGGGTCATATTCGTAATCCTACAATGTAGGAGATAGAGGCCACAGAATCAGAAGTCTAAGGTTAGCCCTGGCTACTTAGTGAATTCAAAGGCAGCATGAGCTGCCTGAGGAGCATTTCAAAGAGCTTAAACAAAACAACAAACAACAACAAAAAGCAAAATGGATCAACGAATTTGTACTACAGCCTAAGATATAAAATTATTCAAAAACTGGGCTGGAGAGACGGCACAGCAGCAGTTAAAATCACTTGCTGCCCTTGCAGAGGACCACAGTTGGATTCCCAGCAACCACATCAGGTGACTTACAACCACTTGTAACTCCAGCTCCAATGGATCTGACACCCTCATCTGACCTCCACAAGCACTCACACACATATGGCATAGAGCCACACAGGCATATACATAAATAAAAGTAAAAATAAATTTTAAAATATTTTTTAAGCTTTGTGGCTCTTAGCTGGGTGTGGCAACCCACACCTTAAATTCCAGCACTCCAGAGGCAAAAGAAGGCAGATTTCTATGAATGTGAGTCCAGCCTGGTCTACATATTGACTTTCAGGCCAACCAGTGCTACATAGTAAGATCTGTCTCTAAAAAAAGAAAACAAAAGACAAACAAACAAAAAACAAACAAAAAACAAACAAAAAACAAACAGCAACAAAAGCTCTTAACTCCTGAGCCCTCTTCCCAGCCCCAAAATAAATCTTTAATTTTTTTTCTCAGTATTTCAAGACAGGGTTTCTCTGTGTAACACCTCTGGCTGTCCTGGAATTCTCTCCAGGCTGGCTTCACAAAAAATTTGCCTGCCTCTGCCTCCCGAGTGCTGAGATTAAAGGGAAAAATTTTTAAATTAAAAAAAAAACAAAGCAGTATTATAAATTTAGCTGGCTTTAAACTATCTCATGTGGTGATATTGTGTTCCTCAAAATATTGTGCACCCTAATAAACTTATCTGGGATCAGAGAACAGAACAGCCACTAGATACAGAGGCCAGAAAATGGTGGCACACACACCTTTAATCCTAGCATTCCGAAGCCAGAGATCCATCCCTATCTCTGTGAGTTCAAAGCCACACTGGAAACAGCCAGGCACGGTTACTTATGTCTTTAATCAAAGGAAGTGATGGCAGGAAGCAGAAAGGTATATAAGGCATGAAAACCAGGAACTAGAGCTGGTTAAGCTTTTAGGCTTTTGAGCAGCAGTTCAGCTGAGATCCATTCAGATATGAGGACACAGAGGCTTCCAGTCTGAGGAAACAGGATCAGCTGAGGAATTGGCAAGGTGAGAAAAGCTGTGGCTTGCTCTGCTTCTCTGATCTTCCAGCATTCACACCAATACCTGGCTCCAGGTTTGCTTTTTATTGATAAGACCTTCTAACAATCTGTGCTACAATCTCATCCTCCTCTGGTCTTAAAACAAATATGGTAGATAGGAAACACCTGAAATCCTCACTACTCAGAAAACTGACATAGAAAGATCCCATGTTGAAAATCTGCCTGGGTCACATAGCAATTTAAAGCCAGTCTGGGTAACAGAGAAAAAACCCTGTCTCAAAATAAAAATATTGAGCCCAGTGTGGTGGTGCACGCCTTTAATCCTAGCACTGGAGAGGCAGACACAGGCGATCCCTGTGTGTTGAGCTCATTCCGGTCTACATAGTTCCAGGGCAGTCAAGACTACAAGTAAGTCCCTGTCTCAAGAAACAAAAAAACAATAAAACAATAAATAAGTAAATAGATGATCGATAAATAGATACATAGATACAAAAACCATGAAAGTATAAAGATATAAAAATGATTTTGGTTTTGATCTCCATCACTGGGTTTCATTCTTCTGAGTGCTCTTGTCTATTAACTATGGTATCTGCTTTGGTTTATATCTCCTTTATTTTGAGTCTTTCTTTTTTTTTTTTTTTTTTTTTTTTTTTTTGTTGGGTTTTTCTTTGTAGTTTTGGTGCCTATCCTGGATCTCGCTCTGTAGATCAGGCTGGCCTCCAACTCACAGAGATCCGCCTGGCTCTGCCTCCCAAGTGCTGGGATTAAAGGCATGCGCCACCACCACCCGGCTACTTTCTTTCCTTTTTAAAGATTTATTTATTTATTATGTATACAGTGTTCTGTTTGTATGTATGTCTGCACACCGGAAGAGGGCACCAGATCTCATTAAAGATGGTTGTGAGCCACCGTGTGGTTGCTGGGATTTGAACTCAGGACCTCTGGAAGAGCAGTCAGTGCTCTTAACCGCTGAGCCATCTCTCCAGCCCTATTTTGAGTGTTTCTGTTGGATTGCTTCTCAATCGCCCTACTAAATTTTTCCTCCTTGAACTTTTGCCTCCAATTTACTCTTACAGTCACTGTGAAGACTGTGTTGAAAAGGTCTTGGATGGTTTTCCTTAACTCATCCATCTGTTTGACTTTTTCCCTACAAATGATCATTAAGGCGTTTAAAGGGTAAAACTCCAAATTCTTTCACAGACATTTCAGCTCTCTCTAATCTTGGACTCCCTTATTGGAGAGTTAGTCATTTGGTGATGGTTCATGGGTGGTGGTCATGTCGGTTTTTTTTTTTTTAAATGTTGCTTTCTTTTGTTTTATGTATTAAAATCAAAATAAAGCGTTGGGAATGTAGCTCAGTGAGAGAGCCTGCCTAACACAGGTACTGGATTCAACTCTCATTATAGTAAGCAAAAAGACCACTTAACAATCGCAGCGAGGCTGGCGGGATCCACCTGTACTTTCGGTCACTCAGGAGGCTCACTGGGAATGAGCAGTGGATTCCAGGGGTTCACACTGGTCTGGGCAACGTGGGAGGAAGGAGGAAAGGGAGGGAGGGAGAAGAGGAAGGGAGGCAGGGAGCTCTTCAGCATCTGCAACGTTGAGATCTTCATGTGCTGCAGACAGTTCTGAAGGAAACGGCTTTGCATGACGCTGGACAAAGAAAACTTCTAATCTTCTTGTTCCCAAGGGACAGAGGATAAGAATTGTGGTTTGGAGGAGATTAAATAAAAACAACTGTGACACACACTTGCATATAAAGACTTAGAAAATGAGACAACAACAAAACACTACAGTATCTATTTTTACAAGGCCAGTTGGTGAGAGAACACAGCAGAAAGAAAAAGGCAAATGAAACAATTTTCCCCAATTTCTCCCACAAAAAAAATCACAAAATAATTCTATATTTAATGGAAATAATGTTATCTTTTGAATTACTTAACTAGAGATCCAAACCCTGGACTTTGAAATCCTGATAGAGGAAATAGGAGATGGGCTAGGCCTAGAGTCTGTGAGGAGGTGCATGCACAGGGACATTGAGTGGCCGAAGTGGCCATCTTTCTAGGCTTCCTCTAGCCCTTTTCTTCATAGGAACCACAGACGTCCACAAGATTCTATAATTATTAAGTGTAAACATAAACAAGATATTAATGGCCGGGATTGATAAATTAAAAAAATGAGATTGGTATGTTCCCACTTTATTCTGTGTTGAGCACTGAAAATTCAAAGCAAGTCATGCCGACAGGTGGGTGTAGCAGGAATCCTAAATGGTCTTATGAATAAAATCAAACCTGGAGCCAGGTATTGGGGTGAACGCTGGGAGATCAGAGAAGCAGAATAAGCCACAGCCACCTCACCTCGCCAATTCCTCAGCTGATCCTGTTTCCTCAGACTGGAAGCTTCTGTATCCTCATCCAAATGGATCTCAGGTGAACTGTTGCTCAAAAGCCTAAAAGCTTAACCAGCCTAGTTCCTGGTTTTCATGCCTTATATACCTTTCTGCTTCCTGCCATCACTTCCTGGGATTAAAGGTTCTTGTCACCACGCCTGGCCTTGAACTCACAGAGATCCAGATGGATCTCTGCCTCTGGAATGCTAGGATTAAAGGTGTGTGTGCCACCATTTTCTGGCCTCTATATCTAGTGGCTGTTCTGTTCTCTGACCCCAGATAAGTTTATTAGGGTGCACAATATTTTGGGGAACACAATATCACCACAGGTGGGTTGGGAGCTGAAAGTATTAAAGGAAAAAATAGCTGTGATAATGGTTTTGATAATAATGGTTATTAAAGGTAAAAGTATTCAAGAAGCAAATTAAAATGTTTCCTTTTGGGGGCTGGAGAGAAGGCTCAGTGGTTAAGAGCACTGTCTGCTCTTCCAGAGGATCTGGCTTCAATTCCCAGCACCCACATGGCAGCTCACAATGGTCTGTAACTCCAGGTCCAGAGGATCTGGCACCCTCACACAGATATACATGTAGACAAAACATCAATGTATGTAAAAATAAATGAATCTTTAAAAAAAAAAGCTTAGTTTCGTGAATTTGGAAAGTCAAGATTAAGAACGATAAGACAAAAGTGGAGCAAAGGTCCCACTCTGGAGGTGTTGGACTCACTCCCAGGCTGCAGCTTGTGTTGGATGGTGAACCAGGTGAGCTCATCCTGAGGATGCTCATAGTGGTTGAGAGACACAACTCCCACATTGCTGACAGCGGTCAAGTGCGTCAATTCAGTACTAATTTGTAATGCAGTGAGAAAAATTATCTAAGATGGATAGTTACTAAGAGAATTAATACAAGTCACACAGGAAAGGTGCACCACGGCAAAGTTTACCTGTGAATATTGATTTCTAAGCTAAATATCGGGTGAAGGCTGATCAGTAAGGCTGTGGGAGTATCTCAGGTAAAAAGGATCTCGCTACAAAGGACAAGCATTCCTGTAATTAGACCTTTCTGCTCTGGAGCCTGACCCTGGAAATTACAGATGAATTTGAAATTCAGAAATGTAAGTGATTGGATTCAGCTAACTCATAAGAGAATGAGGCGCACAGCTACAGGGGCCATGCACCCGTGTGTTCATTTGTATTTTGGAACCCATAAGGTAATGTAATATAGCTATACTCATTCCGAATAGTCTGGCCCACATGGAAAGTTAACTTAGTTTTTCTGTTTGGGTTTTTTGAGATAAGGTTTCATGGAGCCCAAGATGATCCTCTCGCCTCTGCCTCCTCAGTGCTGGGATTACAGGCCTGTGCTACCACGCCTGGTTTTACTCATGCTGAGTGGAGTCCAACGCTTTGTGCGCACTAGCTGCCTCAGCTCTTGGAAAGTGGATTTATGATTAGCTTTAAGTATCAGAGGAGACTCGGGGCTAGAGAGATGGGTCAGTGGTTAAGAGCACTGGCTGCTCTTCCAAAAGACCCTGGTGCAATTCCCAGCACCCACACGGCAGCTCACAACTGTCTGTAACTCAAATTTCAGGGGATCCAGAATCCTCACACAGACATACATGCAAGCAAAACATCAATGCGGGTTGGGGATTTAGCTCAGGGGTAGAGTGTTTGCCTAGCAAGCGCAAGGCCCTGGGTTCGATCCTTGGCTCCGCCCCCCCCCCAAAAACACCAATGCATGTAAAATAAAAATAAATAATGTATATATATTTTTAAAAAGTATCAGAGGAGACTCAGAAGACAGACATGGTGGCGATACATGACTGTACTTCCAGCACTCAGGAGGCAGAAGCAGGATAGAGAATTCGGAGCCCTCCTAGTCTATAGAGGAGCCCCCCAATCTATATAGGAAGATCTTGTTGAGAGGATGAGGAGGGGGAGAAGGAAACAGAAGCAAAACAAAACAAAATATATGAGAGAATCAGTTATTTTATTAAAATTTTTTTAGAATTTTTTTCTTTTTTTGGTTTTTGGACACAGGGTTTCTCTGTGTAGCTCTGGCTGTCCTGGAACTTGCTCTATAGACCAGGCTGGCCCCGAACTCAGAGATCTGCCTGCTTCTGTCTCCCAAGTGCTGGGATTAAAGGCGCCGCCGCCGCCACCACTGCCAGGCTATTTTTAGAATTGTTTTATTATTGTATTTATCTTATTTTTAAATTTTTATTTATTTTTATGTGTATGGGTATTCCATCTGCATGTATGTCTGTGCACTGAGTGCATGCATGGTGCCTGAAGAGGCCAGAGAGGGTGTCGAATCCCTTGAGACTGGAATTGTGGACAGTTGTGAGCCACCGTGTTGGTGCTGGGAACTGAATCTGGGTCCTCTGGAAGAGCAGCCAGTTCTCTTGACCACTGAACCATCTCTCCAGTCCCTTATTTTATTATTTTATTCTTATGGGTAACCTGTATGTATGTATACTCACCTTGTGCATGTCTGGTGTCTGCGGTGGTCAGAAGAGGGCATCAGATCCCTTGAACTGGAGTTATGGATGGCTGTAAGCCTCCAAGTGCATGCTGGGAACCAAAACCCAAGTCCTCAGCAAGAGCAAGAAGTGCTCTTAACCTTGGAGCCAGCCTTCTTATTGAAATATTTTATGACATCAAATCCCAACTCTGAGGTCTGCATTTCACCACGAAGTTGAGACTGATTCAGACTTTCAAAGACTCACATGTCAGTGTTGGATCCATTGGGATTTTGTTTTCTATTTTTTAGCTTATCATCTCTTTTCACTCTGTTTCTTTTTCTTCATTGTACAATTGATTGGATTTTAGCTTAGTAAACATTTCAGTAAGATACCAAGAATGCTTTGTTAGACTGTTGGGTGTTTCCACGCTCCTGGTTAAAAATTTAACCATCTTTTAGGTACTCCCACTGATAGCAATGGTTGCTCCATACGGTGGGTTTTACTCACAATGGTGACCTTAATTCCCTATTGTCTCCTGTTTGTAGTAGCACACGTTCTTTTCAAATACCAGTTATCGACTTTATCTTTGGCCACATAACCACCTCACGAGAATAATTATTGGGGAAAAAAAAATGTATTTTTCAGTCCGCTAATGAAAATGTATAGGCCTTTAAAGATCTGTTTCACAAAACAGCCACATCCTTCAGGCCATCCAGCTATCCATTGTGAAATAATGACAACATGAATACAGGGACTGAAATGTGTCCACCTACCGGGTAGACTAGTGTTACTGAGTGTCAAAACTCCACCGAGAAACAGATTCGGAGGGCATGGGATTAATTTTATCTGGAACCTGCTATGTTCTGCATTCCTGTGAGATATCAAAGTATTTTTCCCCGGAGACAGTTCGGACCCAAATGAAGCCGTTGCTTATAGTGACAAATGTTTCCCAAGGATCAAGCAAGAAAACAAAGACTGCCCTTTGGGTCTAACAGTTTAGGCGTTGTTGGTGACCAAGGTGAGAAGGCCCAGAGCAGCAGATGGGTGAGATTTCAGTGGGTGGAAGGGGGAGCTGGGCATGTTTAAACAGAGCATGCATGAGATTCCTTCTACAAGTTTGGCTGTGAACACCAGGAAAGAGATAACCAAGTTGTTGCTTGGTGGAGACAGAGGTGAAAGAGGTCACTTATTATTTTCCTTTGTGTTTCTACTGCTCAGAGCTGAGCCCGGTTAAATGTCGACTGCAAAGAGCTCAGAGAGAAGAAGGTGAAAACTAGCAAAATTAAACAGAAGAGCAGGGGGAGCCTGGGAGCACAGGAAGGTCAGGGACTGGAGGTATCAACGCAGGCTGATTCCGTGCAGTTGAGATAACCAATACTTCAGCAGGTGTGGGGCTTGACCTGCAGCTGACCCGAGGGATGGAAAACGCCCAGGGACAGCCAGGGGCCCAGCTGTGAGAGGCAGCTGCACATTGCTCTCGGGATAGGGTATGTAGGTGGTGCCCCCCCCCCCCCCCGTTCCCAACCACCTGGGGTAGTTATACCAAGGAAGCTTGGCCCTCATACCTTTGATTCCTGTAAGAGAGAATCAAACAAAAAGGCCTGTACTCACATTTCCATATTAAAGCTCAAATCAATTCATATATCTGATGTTGCTCACAGAGAGCAGGGCTTAAAAAGGGCTAACTAAGTTAGATTATAACTTCAGAAAAAATTATCACGCAAAACCTTTTTGGTTTTCAGGTTGAATTTCCCCAGTACTCAGGAGACAAAGGCAACAAATTGCTGTGAGTTTGGGGCCAGTTTTGTCTACATAGTGAGTTCGAGGGCAGCCAGAGCTACACATAATACTCTTTCAAAAAAAAAAAAAAAAAACAACAGCAAACAGTGATTATCTAAAATAGAGGTGACAGGGAGATAACTCAGTTGGTAAAGTGTTGACCTAGCATGCACCAAGTCCTGGACTCAGTCCCCAGCACCACATAAACCTGGTGCTGAACGTTTACAATTCTAGTATTCTGGAAGTAGAAGCAGGAAGATCAGCGATTCAATGTCATTCTCTGAGATATATTTATCTACCTCAAGGTCAGCCTGGGGTATGGCAGACACTGTGTTACGAAACAAAAACGAGAGAAAGAACCAATCGTGCTCGGAAACTAAAAAAAAAGTGAACTTTATAACTTCTTAATGCTATTTTTCCTATTAATGGGGCTTAGTTTGACATTTTCATATACACATACAGTGCATGCTGATCAAATCCAAACTCCTCCTTAACCAAGTTTACCTTTTCCTATCTGAACATTTCCAAGACACCAAGGATGGTATGCCGTAAGCAAGGCTGATAACAGTTGATGAAAACAAGGTCTGAAGTCACAGCTCAGAGCAAGAGGACTTGCCAAACATACAGCATGCCCTGGGTTCCATGTCTAGTACTGAAAGAAAAAAAAAAGTCCTGTCCGGTCTCAAAAGCAAGTATATATTTAAATTGCTAAAGATATTAAAATTCATTATAATAATAAAGTCTTAAGAAGAACAGTTGAGAATGAACAAAATTACATACATGCTCATCAAAAAAGAAAACACTAAAAAAAAAAAAA
>CABHPH010151432.1:0-31123 GCA_902168325.1 Peromyscus nudipes | reverse complement strand
ATTGTTTTGGATTTTTTAAATTTATAATTTTACTCTCTTATCAAAACCAATTCTATTTATTGGAATATCATCTGAATCAGGCCTCTGCCTATGCATGTTCCTTTTGATATTGGTTCCTTTTGTGTTCTCCCTCCCTCTCAGTTCAGTCTCCATAAGAAGTTTTCTCTAAATGACTCACAAATGTGTCCTCTTCTCTTCAATTTTACAGTTCCTAAGCCACTCTGTTTTGTCATCTTCTTATTTCATAGATAACATCAATACCTACCCTTCCATCACAAAACCTCTCCTGTCTGGTTTATTTTCCATGATTCCATAAAATGCCTTTTGTCTGAAGCACATAGAAAATAGGTCAATAGTTCTTCAAAAGCAGATCAATGGGTCTTCAACAGATAAATGGTCTTAACTTTAGAATGAGAAAAAGTATTCATTTTTCATGTATGTATGTATTTGGTGGTAGAATGTGGTAAGCATTTTATAGCACATGTGGTGTTCAGAAGACAGCATCCAAGACTTGGTTCTTTTCTTTAACCATGTGTGTTCTGCAGATTGAACTCAGGTCATCAGGATTTGCTGCAAGTACCTCTGTCCATATCTGAAGAAATCACTTTCTCACAATTTGAAATATACTGTGGATTCTGCAATAAAAGGACGTTTTGCAAATTTAAGTTGGCAAGATATAAATGAAGGTTATATGTTCAATATGAAAGCAGATAAATTAAATTTATGCCTGATTTCCTCTGCTGAACCTGTCAATGACTGGTTGATCTTGAAAATGTTGCTTATCTACTAGGACCTTCAATTTCCTCTAAGACAGTCACAGTAACAGCATTTCCTAATAATGCTTTACAATAAGATGATTCAGCAGAGCGTCTGTCTCAAACAAGAAGTAAATGCCATGAGTTGTTATATAATAATACCAGAACCAGAATAATGAGGTATGATAGCTATTTGAAAATGGGACCGCAACATGTGTGATTATGTAATAGAGTTTAAAACGGATGAACAAAGGGTAAATAGCAATGTGAGAGAGAGAAACCTGGTGCTGCATGCCAGTGTAGTTGTCACTAATGAAGCAGGAGGATAGAATTGGAAGTTAGTCTGGGCTACGTAATGAGAACATGAGACAAAAAAGATACATAATTAAAATAAGCATAAGAAAGTAAAATCAGTGTAAAATGTAATAGGCAAACAAATGCAAAATACTATGATACTGTAATGATAATAACATTCAGTATCAATTCTGGCAGTTAAAAAGCATATAAAATAACTATATAAATTAAGATAATATGTAGTATGGTCTACTTCAGGCTATCAGAGTATGCAGTCCTGTGTTGTGTGACAGTATTCATAAGGAGTCAGGAAAAATGTCTACTCACCCCAGATTGGGAATTGGCACTAGACCAAGGTAAGGATGCCAACAAAGTCCAACTATGGGATGCATTAACTTTATTGAAGTTCTTGTTTGCTTACAGTAGCAGAACAGACTCAAAGGTAGCTGAAAGCTCACCCTTGCTGGGGTGATGACTCATGAAGCTGGAAACCTGGGGCTCTGCATGATTTGAAGGCAGCTACACAGCTCCTGGCGTGTCTTCCAGGAAGCTAGCCTGGTATCTTGCTTCTTCCATGGCTCTCTTCCGGGCAGCCCTATTGGGTTCTGTCTCCTCAGAAGTCCTTACTGTTTATACAGCCTCAGGAGGAAGGGACTGGCCTTGTTTATCTGGTCAGCAATAGGAACTTCTAAAGACTCTTGAATTGTTTACTTCCTGGGGCTTCCTACAGAACATCCTAAATCTTAAGGAATTTTTTCGGGAACTGCTACACAACATAATGAAGCTGTTTTCTCATCTTAGAAAACTTAACTCCATTGGCTGACCCTTTTCCATTTCTCTCCATGTACTTTTTCTTAGTGGAAATATGGACAAATATCCCTGACTTCACAAGGTCAGATAGGTTCTTGACTGAGTTACAACTGACTCGTGTGCCTTCCTCACAGAGTGTAGGATTTGCTATTTTTTTCTTCAACTGATGAAATAATTTTATTTCCTTATTGAGCTTAGGATCAACACAGTCTTAATTTTATTCACAAAAAGAAATACTAAAAAACAAAAAGTAAGAATTCAACATTCGAAAACTGAATCTTGGCATGGGTGGTAGACACATTCTTGTAAGAAAGAGCTGCATAGATCACACTATACAGTGACTGGCTCCGACAGAATCTCAAAAATATGATAATCACTAATGCCTAGGCACTTAGAAAAAATTACACTGCTTTCATCTCCTGATTGTTTTTGATTCTGTTCCATCTCTCTGCTCTTCGACAAGTAAACCCAGCCTTTGAGGTTTGACTGTGTAATGGCAGTCCCTGAGAAGTTTTGTGTTTGTCCTAAAAATGGTAACTTTGAAGAGCCTCCCACCTGCCTGCAGACAAAGTGTTACTGGGCTCTCTAACCTTTGAAAATGTAGGTGTAATAGCCACACAGAAGGACAGAAATCAAACAGGAACTGGATGACATAACTCCTTTTGTAAGTATTGGTCTTTTCCTGTGACTTCAAATTCCCAGGGGAAAAAAAAATTCTCTTAATTGTCAAGGTCATTAAGCACTGGGACAGAGGTAAAGTCAAACCCTCTCTGCCAATCATAGTGAGAAGAGAACCTAGAGTTTTCATGTTTCTCTTGGCTTCACTAAAGGTCAGGCATGTGGCTTTTGGAGCCTCTCTTTCCTTCCTAGGACATGGTAACAACATATTTTCTTTCTTTAAAAACAAATATGTATCTTTAAAATATTTTAATTTAAGAAACTACACTTACTAATTTTATTTGGCTGTGATGCTTTCATGGGTACACAAATGTATCTATGTATTCATTTTTCCACATGCATGTATGTATGTATATATATATATATATATATATATAGTGTGTGTGTGTGTGTGTGTGTGTGTGTGTGTGTGTGTGTGTGTGTGCCTCAGCACTCATGTGGAGATTACAGGAACCCTTGAGAAAGTCAGTTCCCTCCTTCAATCATGTGGATCCTGGAGAAGGACCCTGGTTCATCAGTCTTGCTGCGATTCCAGAACCTTTACCAGCGAAGTCATCTCCTCTGTCCTGTTTTTATTTCTTAAATTAACTTACAAAATAACAGGTTTCCTTCCCTATGGGATTTTCATGTACATGTCATTTTTTTCTTTTATATCCACACTCCACTTCCCAACCCTCTTTTTCTCCTCTACTCTTTGGGCCCAGTACTTGCCATTCTACTGTGTTCTATTTTCTTTCCGACCATTTTCTTTAACACACTTCTCTCGGTGTCTCTGTTTGTCTATCTTTCCGTCTGTCTATCTGTCTCTCTCTCTCCAGTCACACTGATCTCTTTCTTGTTCCCTGTTCTTTACCCACATTTTCTAAGCTGCACACACATGTTTAACAGGTCGTGGCTGGGATCTCTATTGCACAAGTACAAAAGAATGCGCAGTTGCCTCCCTTAATATTATATTTTCCAGATTCATCCATTTCGATGCCAATTTCATAATTTTATATATATTTGAATAAAATTCTACTCTAGTATTACATTTTACGAGGTGGTTTATGAGGGCACTGGGGGAACTTCATCTGACTGAGAAAGAAGGCTGTGTCCTTTTAAGAGGGGCCACTTGTTTTATATTTAAACCTATATACTCAAGTTAATCTCAGATCCTGCGCAAAAAAAAAGCATTTCTGCAGAGAGATATATGAAGGCACCTAACATATAATCCTATATAACGTTTCTAAATCTCCAGTCATTCAATATCAACCGCACACCTTTGTCATGTCCTTGTCTACTTGTCTATCAACACTGCAACTAAATTTATTTGCAGGGTACTTCTACTCTCAGCGGTGTTTTCATGGTGGGATGGGAACATTAAAACTGCTTCTAAATACAGGTTGTAGTACTTATTTCCGGAGTTCCTAAGGTCACTGTGTTGTCCAACAGACTTTTCAAATTTAGTTGCACATCATAGTTCATTATCAAAGAAAGTCAGGGCAGGAACCTGGAAGAAGGTACTCACAGTGATAAAAAGTCAATCTGCGTGTGTTTTTCTTGTGTAATGGCTCTTTGTATTCTTTGGGAAGGATGAAAAGAGTTCTGAGTAACAGTCTACTTTTCACACATTCTACTTCCCTGCAGGCTGCCTACTGCTATTCAGTGGGAAAGGTTCCCTTTCATGATTTTATAATGTATTTGAGTTGATTATTAAGTTGCTGGAATAAAGTGTTGAAAAACAAAATCCTACTTTTGCTTTTAACCTGCACTCTGAATGGGGGAGAGGAAGAAATAAATTAGAAATCAGACAATTCAGAGGCATCCTGAGCTTGAGAAGTCAGAGCAACCTCTTTTAATGATTGTACAGGAAATATCCCACAGAGGCTCCAGTGTTTGAACATTTTGTTCCGGGGGCTTTTTCTTACCCCACAAGGTCTTAGCAATGGATGCAAGTCCTAATGCCTGGAAGAAAAAGCCAGCTGGTGAGAAGAGACCACCCAAGGAAGGATATCTGAGCAGAACCAACAAGACACAAGGAAAGGGGGTGCCCCAGTGTCTTATAAAACCTCCATCCCTAAGGCCCTTTGTAGGAGTCAAAGCTCTGGTTTGAGTCCTCATCAGAGCTGTTTGCTGTGATAACATTTGCTGTTCTGTTTCCTTCACTCTCCTCCCTGTCTGCTGCTGCTTCTTTCAAAGTGCCTGCTGCTGTCACTTTGTTCACACCTGTGACTTTCTTGGTTTCTTTGGCTTTTCTGTTCCTCACATCTTTCACTTTTACTTTCTTCGCATCTCCGTGTTTTCCTTCCAGATGATACAATTCTTTTTCTCATGGACTGACTTCTGGTCAATCACTCCTCACCCTCCATATCCTTTCAACACTTATGGACAGGGACCCAGGAGTGAATCACTTCCTTTTGGATACCACATCATTGTGAACAGAAGGCATTGGGTGAGCAGAAGGAGGCTGATAAATAGGTATGCAGAAATCAGGTTGCCTTCCAATCTTTTTTCCTCTGTATGATAGAAATGTGTAAAGGATGTTCTTTGGTGCTACCTTTAAGTTTGAGTCCTCATCAGAGCTGTTTGCTGTAATAACAGTTGTTGTTGTTATAAAGAAGGAGGCCACCAATGACTCCCTATTGTATCTACCTCTTCTCTCTGGGGTCCATTTTTATCCTGGGGAAATCCCTGGCAGCCCGGTAATTTGGGGTCTTAAATAAGGTTATGAAGATCAAGGTTGCAGATGTGTGTTATGTAAAGTGTTGTAAAAAAGATAAGCATATACAAAGTGCTAAGCTATATGAGTGTTGCTAGAGCATGCAGATAATTTGATATAGATTCTATAAGCTGAGGTATAGATCCAGGTTGTTGCTTCAGACACAAAAAGTAAATTCAAAATATTACTATGACAAGGTGTGAGATGGAGAATCCCTAGAAGTTACCGGTGTAGTTACCATGACCTATGCAAAGAATAACAAAGCATTACATGTCAAACAAAATAAAAAGTGAGGACTAAACCTTGAGGTTGTTTTTTAACTGTCCATATGCATATGGCAGTGTATATATGCCACAGTCGTTCAGAGGAACCTAGATATACAAGGAAGTTTAAAAAAAAAAAGCAGAAGAAGAAATGAGATGGTTAAAAGGGCCACAAGGGAATGACAATATTACCAACTGAAGTTCTTGGTTGAATATATGTTCTCTGCCAATTAAAAAATTACAAGGCAGGAAAAAAATCTCAGACAGAGCATGAAGCAGCAGGTAACAATATCATTACAAGTTAAGACACACAAACACAGAGAGAGATGGGGGGAGGGGAGAGGAGGGGGTTGGGCAGAAAGTTCCTACAAAGCAGAGAGAAATTTTTGATGGTTGCTGGTATTACATGTTTGGAGTGGCTTGGGATGAGTCCCCTGCCTGTAATTTTGGATTAGTCATCTTAAACAAAAAAGGTGAGCTCAGAGGCCCACTCTTTCTAGTAAACATGTTTGTGGTGATAAGGAGCAGATCCCATTTCTTCAGGATTGGGTTGGTCAACATAGATAGTGGAGTTGATATGCCCACAACTTCAGGCAAACATGTCCAGCACTGGCCTTGAACATCCTGTCCATCTTGCACTGATCAACTAGAAAGGAGATACAGCTGGAGGGAGTCAAAGTCCACTTGTAGCTAGAGTTTTCCTGCCTGGTCCACAGTCAGGACAAATCTCTCTCATCTGCCAGTCCCATAGCCGCTCAGACCCAACCAACTAAACACAGAGACTTATATTGTTTACAAACTGTATGGCCGTGGCAGGCTTCTTGCTAACTGTCCTTATATCTTAAATTAATCCATTTCTATAAATCTATACCTTGCCACGTGGCTTGTGGCTTACCGGCATCTTTACATGCTGCTTGTCCTGGCGGTGGCTGGCAGTGTCTCCTCCCACCTTCCTGTTCTTTTCTATTCTCTGTTAGTCACGCCTATAGTTCCTGCCTAGCCAGTGGCCAATCAGTGTTTTATTTATTGACCAATCAGAGCAACACATTCGCCATACAGAACATCCCACAGCATCCACTCTTCCTTTTTCGCAGGTCAGGTGATATCTCAGACAAGAAACAACCTTGATGTTGTCATCTTTCCTGTGTCTGTGGAGCTTTTCCCTGCCTGGGATTTGTTTGCCTGTCTGGGATCTGTCTAGCAACTCAACCCTCAATAGCATATCTGTTCCCAGTATATGAAGGCATGCATGTTCTTCCATATATTTCTGTCACTTTGATCTTGAACAACAGTGTCTGTCTCACAATTTTGTGTCTGAACCTAGGGAGTTTTGAGGTACCTTCTCTTCATTAACACAGACTCCTGTCTTCAGCATTTTGTTCCAGAACTTTCCATGTGATGATATAATAATCTGACATGAAAACATTTACAATGTAATTCCCATTTCTGAACTTACCTTCTGGAGATTGGCTGTGAATTAAGTTACATATTACCTTGGAGACATGGTGATAAATTAGATATGAATAAAGTGCAGGTGTTAAAGAGAAAACAGTGAGTGTTGATAATATAACAATTTTAATCTCTGGTTAAATCTTCCATATATCCTCCAAACATTAATTAATAAGAGCTAAAGATATACTTATCCCAAGGATAAAAATGTTCAATTTAAATTCAGTTACAGATATATTGAAAAGTCTAAGACTGGAAGTTTTGGGTTGTTTTTTTTGCATAATGTCATCTTAATATTAGGGAGAAAAGAAATAAAGTACAACTAGTTATTCTCACAATGAGTTTATTTGTAATAAATTCTTAAACTACTTTTCTTTACTTGTGCTATTGATTAACAGTGAACAAGTATATTTTCTTAAGCAATATTACTGGCATCACTCACTTTCAAATACATCATAGATTTTAATGTTTCTGAACTAAGAATATTCACAGAAATTTGATCATGAGGATGATCCTTCAATACTCACAAAAAGTTTTCCAGTGGTCATGACAGGATGCCATTTTGGACTTTGCCCTGTAGTAACCGTAAGGCAGCCAAAACAGCAAAGTGGTTTCTGGGTCTATGGCAATAGAGCTATGACATGTACTGGAGGGTGAGGAGACCCTGTCTTGGAATACAACTGTTACTCTCTTGACCAACAGCAAGTGATCTCCAGAGATACTACAGAGCACAGAAAGTGGGAGGTAAATTAAAAGCCAGACTCCATGAGACAGTTTTCATCATATTTTTATCAATGATTAGTTTGGACCTGTGACAATGCAACTGTGTTTTTATCACCTACACTCCTATAACTAATTCCTCAGCCTAACTTTTTGGGGATGCCAAATTGACTCTTGGTCAAAGCAGGTGGAGTTTGGAGTGTCACTGCTACCTATGTTGGGTGAATGGACATAATGTTGTAACTCCCCTGGAAAAGTTGAGACAACAACTTTGAATATGAAATATGAATTCAATGTTGTCATATGGAGAACACACCAATGAGGGAAGGAAAGAAAATTTCCACAAATGTGGAGGGAGAATGAGGAGAACACACAAGACATGGCAGCAATACTGATTAAGATTTGCTAAGAAAGGATTATTAACAAACTCTTCATAGACACTTTTCCAAGCACTTGTCAAAACCAAAGTAAACAGTCTCTTATTATAAGATTTGGAACTACACCATCACATGATATCATTATGAAACTACTTTCAAGTTATCAAACTTGAACAATTAACAATGTATTAGATCCAATATATAACATTGCAAAGGCAATTTTTATCATCACAGGTCATTGAAAAATCTTCAGGAAGACTTCAAATTGCAGTTTTTGTCAAATTTGGTAAGTAGTGGAAGTATGTCATTTCTTTAGGGTGAGGGTGAAAAGAGGAAAGAGGGGAAGGAAGGAAAGGAAGAGGAAGAAAAAGAGGAGGAAAGAGATTATCAAGTATGCAAGCTTGATACAATGAAGTTTTTGTTGTTATTGTTTCGCTTTCAGAATGTTTTGGAAATATTTTTAAATGAAATATGGCTTTTTTATAACTAATGATGACAAAACTTTTCAATTAATTCATCCTCAATCATCTGTCAAAGGCACTGAACCATTCTCAGAAGCCAGAGATGGATTCCTAGTAGAAGATCAGATACCAAAATGACTGACAAAACTCAGAAGACACAATAAGTACTTTCTCATTGACCTCTAGTTACATTATTTATAAACTAATACTTACTAAACTTTTGGGTCCATTTGCAATCAGTGACTGCATTTATGAGGTTTTTATTGGCAAATGAATACTGAAGAGTTTTATATAAATGAAACAGAATGCCTATATATTTAAGTACATAAAAGTGTAATTATTAGTGTTAATTGTCATGTTGACAGAACCTAGAATACCCATGAGACAATTCTCAAGGAACACACTTGGAGGATTATCTAAATAAAGTCTAATCTCTGAAAATGTCTGTAAGGTGTCATCTCTAATTAAATTATTTACTGTGGGAGGATTCATACAATTATAAGCAAGACCATTTCCCAAACAGAAGCTTCTGGGCTGTATACATGAAAGAAGCAAGGTGAGCCCAAGAAGGCATTCATTAGTCTCTGAACCCTTACAAGGGTTGCCTTATGATGAGCCACTTCAAGCTCCTCCTTCCTTGACTTGCTGACAGTGATGGACTTTACCATGAACTGTGATGCAGAAGAAACTCTTACTATTTCCCTTACATTGATTTTGCTAGGGTATTTTGACACAGTAACAGGAAAAGGAACTGAAAAGCAAAGAAGAGTCCTCACAAGAACACTCTCAATCAAAAATGATGATCCAGACTGAAAAGTAGCTTCGTGTATAAAATGTTAGCCTTTTGAGTATGTGAATCTGAGTTTAACTGATTCCGGTATCCATGTAAAAATGCCCACTATGATGATAATCCCAGACATGTACTTGCAATCCCAGCATCATGGAAGTAGACACCAGGAGAAACCCTGGAGTTCAATAGCTATCTAGTCTAGTTTATTGTTTGTTGAGTTCCAGATCAATGAAAGACCATGTTTCAAATGAGGTAGACAGCCTTTCTGAGGAAGACACCCAAGATTGTACTTAAGCTTCCACAGAAAATGCAAAAAAAAAAAACATGGAGTCTGCTCATAGTGTAAAGGGATTTATTATGGGAGAAAAACTCACTGTACAGAACAGAATTAACTCAGGTTCTAAAGTGCTCTTCAGACTTTCTGAGTCAGTCCTGCATCCAAGTCCAATAAGGGAATGTAAAGAGAGTGTGCCTACATGTCTCTCAGCTCTTAAGGGTAGCCGAGAGGCCATGCCCCAGAGGCATGTACTAAAATGTCATAGGCAGATAGAACAGTTACCTGCTGCATCTCTTAAGGTGGTGCTATAAGGTCAGTGACAGAATAGCTATCCACTACACACAGAGCCATGCATAACCAACATGTGTACATCTCCCCTGTAAATATGTGGGCATGAACATAGCACACACACATTTATAAAAATGACAAGTCACTGTCAAAATATTTACCTGTAAATGTGCTTATTGCCAAATAAACCAAAATGCTTTTAGAATATATTTCATACAACTTATGGGAAAAGAGTCTTTATTATGTAAATTAACTATTTTGGAATATTGAAAAAGGAAAAAATTATATTTTAAAGTGATTTATGAAGTAGTATAATTTTATGAAAGAAGTACAGGATGCTCAAAAATTAAACTGGTAGATTTTCTCCATTTTCAAAACTGTAAAAAGTTTTAAAGAATAACCTGGGTCAATTCAGGAAGTAGTTTACAAATTTAAAGGTTTTGGTGACTAAACTTTTTGATGACAACAACGGCACATAATGAACCCAAGGAGTACCTGTCAGTGTTCTCCCCAGCCACACCAAAGACTTCATTGCAGCTTTTGTTCTGAATAGACATGTGCACTTTGCACTGTGCATTCCATCTTGACACACATAATGCTGCCTGAAATAATTTGACTCAGAATCAAGACTATTGTATATTATCAACTGAAGTGTTTTTACCGACATGCAAATTTTCTTCTCTCATAGGAAGATAGAAGTTTATAAAGAAGATGTTTTTAAGATATCCTAGTGCCATTTCTTTTCAGGTAAGTATCAGATTAGTACAACTTTGGATGATATCTTCTTCAACTGTTTGAATTGTTGATATTAGTTTCTTAAAATACTGAATATGTTTTGGCCTAAGATTAGTGCTGAGTTTCCAGTAATGACTAAAATTGCCATTTTTTTCAAAGATTGTTTTTGAAACAGCATTCCAGGATTGATGATGATAAACTTAAACTGTCTTTCATCTCTGAGACATATTGAAGACATTCTTGGTTCTGTAGCATCAGACATTCAACCGAGAATTTTCTATGTAAAGGTAAACAAGGAAATCTATCTCATTGGTATATAAACTTGCTTTTGTATTTAATAAATCCTCAAATTATACATATGCCACAGAATTATTTTAAGTTATTTTTATGTTTTTTTATTATTTTTTTATTATTTTATTATTTTATTATTTAAATTATTTTTAAGTTATGATGTCTTATCAGTAAATGTCAGATTTGTGTACCTATTATATGTAACTATATATCTGTGTGGTTATTAACGTCGATCACTAACTTGACAGGATCTAGATCATCGAGTTATGTCTTTGGGATGGCATGAAGTCACATTAACATACAGAGACTTTGAGGAAATATTTATTTTACATCCACTTTTTTTCTTGGGAATATATGATTTTATGGAGTTTGAAATTATTACAAAAATATGCCAACACAATATTTAAAAATATTACAATTGTGTATTTTGTTATTAATTTAATTTTATAACACTGTATGTGTCCCTTTATAATGCATTCCATTTGAAATTCTTTCTTTGTCAATTTACTCTAGATGCTTTCTTCTGTTTAATTATAGATTATTAATATCAGGAATTAAAACTATGTTGTTAATGAATTGTTCTCGGAGCTTTTATTTTGCTTATTTTATTCTTTAATTCTACAGTCTTGACTTTTAATTTCAATTTGTATTAGTGATTCTAGACTATTAATTCTATTATTACAGTTGTTGAATTTCTGTTTTGGAAAATGCTCCAATACCATAACCCTCCCATTTATGTGCATTAACTACATCACTCTTGGAATAAGAATTTGCAGTGTTCTGCTTTCACAATAAAGTCATATTGTAGGGAACTACTGACTTTAAGAATGAGACTTTACAGGCAAAATTGTGGGAGAGGTGGTAGAAAGGTGTGGACTGCAGGGGCAACTGCCACAGCAGTAGCAGAGTTGACACATCCACTGATGAGAAATGAAGGAAGGCACACAGCACTGCTTTATCATTAAACATGTTTATGGTGCCTGTCACTGTGGGGGCGAATGATCTCTCAATTAACCCTGGAAAGACCCACCAGTGTATGTGTGTATTAGTTCACTCCAGATCCAGTCCAGCTGCCAACCAAAATTAACCACCACATCATATCAAAAATATACATGAAAATAAAAAAAAAACTTGGAACTCATGAGCACAAAAATATAAATAACACAATCAACTTAAAAAGAGACAAAGGTATCAGTGAAGACTTCCCAAAGCTGACAAAGGCCAAGGCAGAGGACAAGTGCTTACTTACCATTGCCAACCTTCAGGCAAGACCATGCCAAAGAAGTTGCAAATACCCCCTCACATTTGTCAAGAAGGAGATAAGGATTGCTTCCCAAGAAAGAAGAAAAGAAAATGATTCACATAGTTTGGGAGAACATAAAAGCACTGTAGATGCACTTATTAAAATAGATGCATACATATCATCTGATTTAGCAACCTTACTTCTGACAGTTAACCCCAAGGAAATGGAATTGAAGCAAGGGATTGAGATACTTTACATGAGTGCTCCTAGTAGCAGTATCTCTAATAGTCAATGATAGTGTCACCTTAGATGCTGTACATTAATAAATGAATAGGCAAAACCATAGCATATATAAAGTGAGTACATCATATTCAGGTCAAAAGAAGCCAGTGTAATTTTGATATGCAGTGCAATGGAGGGAAACCTTGAAGCCATCATGCAGATTCCACTTACAAACAGGGCAGTGCCTATCACAGACAAACTCACAAAGACAGATAGTAAATAGGGCTTGGGCCAGTCTGGATGAAATGGAAAATAGTCATTGTTTACTAGAAAGTTTTTTTCTGGGACAATGATAATGTTGTGAGCCCAAACAATTGTGAAGGCTTCATAAAATGACACAAGGATCTACAATACAGAGAGTTGAAGGTATGAATGTTGTGCTAAATATACATGATACCTTAATCAAAGAACTGTATCTTATTGGATTTTTATGAAGACACATCTTATATGAAGGTAGCAAGTACTATAAAGTTCATAAGGATTTCCCATACTTTTTCAGAGATGAATAAATAGCTCAAGATAAAATGTGAACCAGCTATATAGATCGTGAGGAAAAGGTATTTGCAGCCAATTCTGATGACCTCAATTAAATCTCAGCCACCCATATTATAAAGGAGAGAACTGATTCTCACAAATTGTACCTAGTTCTCCATAAGAGGAGTGGGAATATGTTTGTCCCTACACACACACACACACACACACACAGTAAATAAATGTTTAGAAAATCTAAACATGCAGTAATACATGTAGTTAATTTAAAGAAGATATATCAATAGCCAACAGGTATATGAGCACTTGCCCAATATCATTAGTAATTGAGGTAATGAGGAAAATAATATCATATTAAAGAAGAAATTGAAGGGCAAAAATCTTATTTGCATGGAGAAGAAGCAGCATATTTATGAAGCGTGCACAAAAGTACACTTTGAACTAGTACTCATGTAAGTAGGCAAGTGTGTTCCAAAAAATAAACAGAAAAATATACATAGAAACAATCAGATGATTGGAGCCAACACCAGGTATCTAATTTACAAAAATGTGTTCTTTGAAGAAAACTTAATATAATGAAAATAAATAAATCCATTACAGCATTTGCCACAAAGGATAAAACACTGAATAAGACCTGAAATTACATTGGAACAAAAATTGAGATAATTTGATATTTTCTTTTTTTTCCCCCGAGAGTTGAAGATTGAAGCCAGGGCCTCATACTCGTTCAACAATTTCCCTAATACTGAGCTATATCCCCATTCCCAAAGTCTTTATATTTTCATTAAAATGTCTTGGTGCTTGTTTGTATACCACCCTGAAAATGTCTGCTAGCATTGAATTTAAATCATCAAATAAATTTTGACAAATGGAAGTAAGAATAAAGACCACCTTTTTACGTATCTATAAATTTACCTTGATATATTTCTGATATGCAACCATTTTTGTACAAGTGATGAATGTGCATTTCGAATCATCTGAATCAGTTATAATTTCTTTTTAGGCTCATTAATTTATAAACTAAATAATGTTCCAGGCATTTTTTATTCTTTTTGATATGAATCTATTACCTTTAAAATGTTTTCCTTCAACAATGAGATAATGGAAATATTAAGGATTTTTTGTTGTTGTTGTTTCTGTAGACAAGGTTTCTCTATGCAGTCCAAGCTATCCTGAAGCTCACTATGTAGATGAGGCTGGCATCAAACTGACAGAGATCCTCCTGCCTCCACCTCCCAAGTGCTGGGGTTAAGGGTATGTGCCACCACACCTGGAGGAAATATTAAAATTAATTGTTAATAACACATACTGATGAATATTTTAGGAGGTAACTGAAACTTTTAATCCCAAAAATACAAGTAGAAAGACCACCAACCCAAATCGTCATCTCCAAATTAATTGAAACAAGGAATTAATAAAAGCAAATTTTTTATTAGTGTACACAGACTGCCTGCCCCTACATTGATGTTTAAGAGGTCAGTGAGGGACATAGGGAAAATAAGGGCATTTATGGCTCAATGGGAGGTGATTTCAAAATTGGGGCATTGTCAGAATGTGGCAGGGTCCTTGCTGTTGTTCCCTTTGGGGAAGGGGGATAACAAGGCACAGAGTCAATGACACAAACTCTGGGAGAATGTTGAAACAACAAGCTCAGTTTATTCAGGAAAAGGCAAGCCTTATATACCCTCTACCCCACCCTGGGGGAAGGTCTGATTAATGTGCATATGCTGGTATGACATGGCTGCCTCTCATTGGCCCAAGTCATCTCCAGATCATGTCTCAACTGCTGTTGCTAAGGCCCTTAGGCAGACCGAGGTTGGCTCTCAGAAAGTGTCTTTTTACTGATTTGGGATAGCTGGCCCTCAAGCCTGTTAGGGATGAGTTACCCCACAACAGAAAAAGAGGCAGGATTATAGATTCAGAACATCATAAAACAGTGATTATAACAAGGTAGTCATAACAAAGGATGCTTATATTAACCTTATGTAAAGAAGATAGGGTCCCAAGGTGGTTATAATATGTTTTTGAGAGAAAAACATGGTTGTCATTTCCTGGATAGGTAGTACAAAACCATCTGCAGTTAAAGTTATAGGTGGGGCAGAGCCCAAACCTTGAGAAAAAGAAGTTTAATCATAAACAAGAGTGAACCTAGTTTGTCTTTACTATAAGGTGGCTTCAAGCCTAAGATGGAGGCTGGCAGTTTCATCAAAATGCATGAATATTGTCTTATGGAGGTGATGCATGTCTTAGAAACCTTTATAGGTAGAAAATATACAAATACATATTACACATAAATATACATTTATTTTTAAAACTCCTAACCAAAGTTATTTTTTAATTTCTCATCCAAACTGTTGAACAGAGAAATTTAACGAGTCTATTATGTTAATTGTGATATCAGATTATCAGATATAAACTGGCTTTTCAAAGTCACTCATTTCCTAAGTTTTGTTTGTTCTAATGAGAATGACATTTATTTTCATGTACTCTCTATGTCCTCCTTCCTGCCTTCCCTTTTTCCCTCCTTCCTTCATTCCTTCCTTCCCTCCTTCCTTCCTTCTTCCTTTCTTTCCTTCCTTCCTTTCTTCCTCCTTCTATTCATTTTCTTTTATTTTTCCTTGCTTTACCTCTCCTTTCTTCTTCCTCCTCTTCTCATTTCCTCCTCTCAATGTCTCTCTCCCTTCTCTCTCTCTCTCTCTCTCTCTCTCTCTCTCTCTCTATCTATCTCTCTCTCGCACACGCGCACGCTCATTTTTGGAAGGAGTTTTTTACTCTGTAGCCCAGATTGCTCTAAAACTCACTATGCATACCAGGCTAACCTCAAACTTGTGGCTATTTCTCTGCTTCATTTCTCAAGTCCTGGGATTACAGCATGAACCACCACCATGCTCAGATTCAGTGTTGCTTTTGACAATAGAAAACACTGTTATTTATCCCTTGAACTTCCCTGTTGTGCTGATGCATTTAGGATTATTTATAAGCTAGGACAATGTTCTACCAGGGAGCAACATGCTCAGTTCTTGGTGTTTAGAAAGAGTATCACTATGTAGCCTAGGCTGGCCTGAAATTTACAACCCTTCTTCTTATATTCCTAAAAGCTGGCATCATCAATTTCAGCAACCATGTTAGCCACCTCTTAAATCTTAAAAAGAAATTTACATGGCTCAGTTGTTTAAAAGTGTCCTTTGAAAATACAAGATTGATTTAATTGGTAGGTCTAATATTAAAAAATGAGATTAGACCAAATGAATTATAGTACAAATAAAAGATGAACTATTTTCATGACTTTTAAAAATGCATTTTGGGAAACACTTGGTTACAGGGGAAGGTGCTGATTATCTTTTACAAAAAGAGAAATGTGTGTGTGGAGCTGGAGAAGTGCTCAATCATTAAGAACGCTGGGTGCTCTTTGCAAAGGACTCGATTTCATTTCCTAGTACTCATGTAGAGCTCCACACTCCCATGTCAAAAAGCTCACAACTATCTGCAATGATGACACCAAGGGATCCAATGTTCTTTTTTGGCCTCATTTGCACATACTGACATATAGACACTCAGACATACTCATAATCAAAAATAAATTAAATAATTTTAAAATGTAATTTTTAACAGTATGGAATAATGGGCTTGCAAATGAACATGGCTATTGTGGGGGGGGAATCACTGCTAGCTAGATATGAAAATCATGCTTTGGTGTGAATTATCCTTTTCATGTTTATTCCCTTTGTCATTAGTAGTCATTTAATGATTTTTCAGTCAGAAAATGAACAAAAGAACAAATGCACTAAAACCCAATGTTTAGTTGGTATTGATATTGTTAACTATTACTGTCTAGTTTAGCATCCAGAAGTTTGCATTGCCCAAACCATTCATATCCCTTAATTCATCAACCTTCATGACCTAGTCAAATAAATGAAAGGGGATGGGGCCATGAAAGGTAATATGAATTGCCACCTCAATGGATTCTAGAGTCACCTAGATAACAAGACTCTAGGCATGTCTGTTGAGGGGTTCCCTAGATTGGGTTATGTAGCATGAATCTTAAAGAGTCTTATTAATAAAATCAAACCTGAGGCCAGTTATTGGTGTAAACACTGGAAGATCAGAGAGACAGAACAAGCCACAGCTAACCTCACTTGGCCAACTTCTCAGCTGATCTTGTTTCCTCAGACTGGAAGCCTCTGTGTCCTCATATCCGAATGGCTCTCAGCTGAACTGTGCTGCTCAAAGCCTAAAAGCTTAACCAGCCAAATACTTCTAGTTTCTGGTACTCACGCCTTATATAGCTTTCTGCTTTGAACTATCACTCCCTGGGATTAAAGGCGTGAGTCACCATGCTTGGCTGTATCCTTGAACAGATGGATTTCTGCCTCTGGAATGCTAGAATTAAAGGCGTGTGCTACCATTGCCTATCCTAAGTATCTAGTGGCTTTTCTGTTCTATGACCCCAGATAAGTTTATTAGGGTACACAATATTTTGGGGAACACAATACCACCACAGGGTTAGTTGAAGCAGGAAGATGCAGAGCAATTCTATGTGGGCAGCACACTTTTATGGGCTGGGATCCTGGAATTAAAGAGAGAGAGAGAGAGAGAGAGAGAGAGAGAGAGAGAGAGAGAGAGAGAGAGAGAGAGAGAGAAACGCAAGGAAATTTAGCAGCAACATTGATCTGCCTCTGCTTCCTGGTTGGTAGATATAATAGACTGTTTTACATTCATGCCACCACACCTTCTTTGGTAGGATACTCTGCACCTTTGATGTGTGAGCCAAATAAACTTTTCTGGCCTTTAGCTTTAGTCAGGGTATTTTCACAGCCATGAAAATAATAAGTAAGACAGTGAGTAATACAGAAGTTAGAATGTTCATCACATTCTCTGGGCTAGGAACAATGATTTTTCATGTCTCAAAAGGGATCTGAGTATATCTTCAGGTATTTGTATTCATCTTGCAAAGGATACTGAAAAGTCTGTAGTGAGGAAGGATATCAGAGCCTGTTGAGTTTTTGTTCCCTATGGACAACTTTCCAGGAATATTTTTCTCTCTTGAAGCATCTTCCTAATTTCATAGGGATACAGGCAGCCAAGGTTGAAACCCTTCAACAGTTCTCTCAAGCTGCTAATGAACACCTGAGCAGTTTTGTTCATAGAAAGCTCATTGCCTTCAGAAACTGGTTCATTATTTGAAAGTTGTTAAAGAAGAAATGGAATTCATTTCCTAGTAGATTTCTCATCTGTGGGAAAAGATAAAATCAACTTTCAATAATTAAAAACAAATGTTCTGGAAACTATTATCCAAATGTTGCCCTAGGTGCCCTTCCCTGTTCAAGGTGAATGTCTCTTGCTCTATGTAAGAACACAGATAATTCCATATGTTTTTCCAAAACTGTCTTCATCTTTGTCATCAGAGACAAACTTCATGAGGAGAACATCCCCCAACACCCAAGCATTACTCTCGTTCAATAAAACAAACCACAACTTACTCTCAGAGCATCCTTTTGGTATCTTTGCCATGGAAATTTCCACATTCTTTTATAATTATCTAAAAAGTGAATTCCAAAAAAAGCAATGTATGCCCACTCTCATATGAGGATGAATGTATTTTGTATGAATTTTAAATTCTGATACTAGATTGAACATAATTTGAAATGCAAGTAAATTTTGCAAAGGAAAGCATGGATAAAATATAACTCCTCATAAAACTAATGTTCAGGCTAGAGACGTGGGTCAGTAGAAAATGTTCATCTTATGCAAACATAAAGATCTGGGTTCTTTATCCTCAGGACTCAAGTAAAAGTCAGTGTGACATGAGTCTGTGACCTCAGCCCTGGGGGAAGAAAACATAATCATCTGTTGGGCATTTCTATCAGTCATTTCAACCAAAATACCAAGCTCCAGATTTAACAACAGGCCATGTTTGATAAAACCATGTAGATAAATACAGAAGAAGTCATTGGCAGTATGTGCTGGCCTCTATATATTCACATGAGCACTCATGGGCATATAGACCTACACACATAGGCATATATTACATACAGAGGCATGAAATAAAACAATGTGCCTTTTTCCAGTAAATGTTTACTTCCAAAGATTATGTCTTTTCTCTTCAAACTATGATATTCTCTAATGGGTTTCATTGACCTTGAGCATTAAAGGTTGTAAGAAAATTATCACAGCTTTTCTGCTTCCTACTACTGAAGAATGAAGTAATCAGGTAAATCCTGTGACCGATGACTTGACCTTAATTAACTTAGCCACCTGAACCCAGTTCCTTGGATAAACCCTCTAAATTTCATGTCTACTAGCCTTTAAAATATACACCAACCACTGGAGAGAATGGGGATTTTGTTGGCAGGATGACTCATGGTTAAAAGTGCTTGCCTTGTAAGTCTGAGAATCAGAGATCTGTCCCTAGAATATATATAAGAAGTAAGATGCTGTGGTTTGCAACAGCAACCCAGGAGTCCTATGTCAAGATGTGAGGTGGTAGGAGGAGCTTGTCAGCTGCTTAGGCCTAACTATATAGTGCTGCAGAACACAAGGGAGGACCCTCCTTAACCTGGAAGAAGGTGGGAACTAACTCTTAAAGGTCATTCTATAGTTGTACACCTAAATGCACACAAGCATATAATAACACACACACACACACACACACACACACACACACACACACACACACACAAGATAGAGAGTGGTGTGGGGGAGCAGAGAGAGTGGGGAAGGAAAGGGGGAAAGGAGAGACGGAGAGAAAGACAGAGAGAGAGAGAGAGAGAGAGAGAGAGAGAGAGAGAGAGAGAGAGAGAATAGAAACGTGGATTTATTTATCCCATCACTTCTCTGCTGTACATTTTCAGCTCCTGCCTTTTCAGTGACATGCTTCAAAGAAAATACTGAAAATTGCTTTTCAGGTGACAGACTGTCTGCACAGGCTTAGGAAAAAAGAAATCTCATATTTGGAACTTTAAAAGAACAGGAGTAATGCCATTTACAGATGTTGATTTATATTCAAGGCTTAGAGCTGCTAGATGTTCACATCCTGGGATTTTTCAGAGACTTTTAACAATGGCTCTTTCACAGCCATTGCCAGTTGGAAGGATTCCAAAGGAAGAGGCCAGTGTGAGTCCTTAGCTCTGGGAGGATATATTGGATATGGAATTGTTTAATCTGTACATGTGATTTATCCATACTGTCTAACCAAATGCTTTATTAATTCTGATGGTGCCATGACTTTAATTTATTTTATATCTTTTACAGCTCAGACCAAATACTTTACTAATCAACACATGTGTTTCAACGATTGAGGTGTACATTAAAATATCTGACAGGCTCCCATTAATCTACATGCTGCAGCCCACTGTGCACTCTGTTGATGGAATCTCACATTTTATGGTCCTGTTTTTGAATTCTGATGATTTGGTTCAATATTGTTAGCAGGGCACTTGACTTCTTGAAGAATATATTGCCCATTAAGAGTGACATGCTAGGGTGATCGGGATGTGTTGTGATTTAACAATGGAGTTTATAATTGCATACACTGCACTAGTTCCAAGGATTTCTCTACTGAGAGATTTCAGTGTCTGGGTGTCTATCTGCAAAGAGTTTTTTCTCTTCTATTTAGAGTCAAATGGCTGCAAGAGCATTTCAATCACCGTGTGAGCAATATTCCTGGGGCAGATTTTTCTTTACTATAAGCAAAAATAGAATGTCGTTGGAGACAAAAAATCAGAGAAAAGAAGAGAGCAGAAGAAAATTTGAAGAAAGAGCAGAAGAAGCTCAAGATATATTACCTCACTTCCCTCCGTCCTTTGCAATCTTCCTTCCTTCCTTTCCCCATCCTTCCGCTAACCCTCTTTCCCTTTCTCCCTCCCTTCCTGCTTCCCTCCCTCCCTTCCTGCTTCCCTTCCTCCCTTCCTGCTTCCCTCCCTCCCTTCCTGCTTCCCTCCCTCCCTTCCTGCTTCCCTCCCTCTCTTCCTGCTTCCCTCCCTCCCTTCCTGCTTCCCTCTCTCCTTTCCTGCTTCCCTCTCTCCCTTCCTGCTTCCCTCTCTCCCTTCCTGCTTCCCTCCCTCCCTTCCTGCTTCCCTCCCTCCCTCCTTTCCTTCCTTCCTTCCTCCCTCCCTCCATCCTTCTCTCTCCTTTTCCTCATCCTTTCCTCCATCCCTTCTTTCATTCCTCCCTCCCTTCCTTCCTCAATCTCTCTCACCTTTCCCATTTCTTTTCTCTCTCACTTCCCTTCTTCATGTCTTCCTACCTCACTCCCTTTCCTCCTTGCTTCCTTCATCCTTTTCTCACTCTCTCTCACTGTTTCTCTGCTCACACAGGGCTTACTATATAGACCTTGGATAGCCTTAAATTCATTATATAGCTCAGGCTGGCTTTGAACTTGTGTTGTAATTAACCTGCCTCATTCTTGTTTAAATTGTAGGTTTGTACACATATCTGACCTAGGTACTAGATTTAATATACTCCTACTGTCTCAAATACATTTCTAGATAAACTAGAATTACATAGAGCAAAGAAAACCAAAATCTTCTTTGATTTTTTTTTTTTACTTATCATAATAACTACTGGATGTGAAATATTTTCTTTCAGTTATCTTAGTATGGGATCCTCACAACCTTGAACCTCCTCTGTACTGTTCAGAAAGAGCCTTTTGTATAATGCTTAACAATTGATTTGATGGGTGTTTCTGGAGCTATCTTCCCTGAAGTATCACAGACGAGACCCTCAAAGCCATGATTGGATGGCACAAGTGAGAAGCTAAAAAATATTAACTCTTCAGAAGTCAGTGTATGAATTTTCCAGCAAACTTATTCCCCAGGAACAGGAAATCGTGCCTGACAGGATTTGGTATCAGCAGAGGGTCACTGGAAAGTTCTTATTCAGTTTTGCTACAGATTAACTATCACAGCTGGTGGACGTGGATCTGGAATCAGGCTTGGATACCAATAGGAAATTGGAAGCATCTCCACACCATCTGCCCTTCTATGCTGAACACATTGCCATCCCTTCACTCCTTGCTTTCCCATACATCTTCCAACTCAAAATTCCTCAAACAGCGTTTCTATGATTTAATTCTGACTCCCATTCCTGAATATCTTGTGGAAGATTTCACTTCCTTCCTCCTCGATCATGATTTATTCTGTAGATGTGCTGAAACACTCTGACCAAAAGCAACTTAGGGAGGATGGAGTTTATTTGCTTTAATATAGTCATCACGTTTAATATTGGGATAAAACACCATTACTAGGAAGAATGTTTATTTGAGTTTAAAGTTCCAAGAGAAGATCCCATAATTGCAGAGGATGCAGACAACGGGAGCAAAGCAGGAAGTTGAGGCATGACATCTCCATCCACCAACAGGAAAGAGTAAAGTAGAAGACTATTAACACATAAAGCCCACCACCAGTGATATACTTCCTCCAGCAAGGCAGCACCCCATAAATATTCCAAACTTTCACACACGGAACCACCCTCTAGGACAAAGTGATCAAATACCTGAACATTTCTCATGTAAGCCAGTACCCACGTCCAGGTCACAGTTGAGGGAAGACATGGCAGCATGTCAAACAGAAACTATGAAGGAAATCAAAGCTGTCTCACTTACAGGCATATCAGCTTTGGCTAGATTTCTTATGAAGTTCAAGACTACATGATCAGGGAATGGCATTACCCACAGTGGACTCAGCCCACTTACATCAATCAGCAGTCAACCTGATCTCCCAAAGGCCAGTCTGAACTATAATTCTGTGAAATGCAGTGTCCTTTCTCAGGTGACTCAGCTGTGTCAAGTTTTCCATTAAAGATAAATAGGACAGTTGATTTACCGACAGATATCCTAGAGAACTTCATAAAGAATCATGCTGCATCTCTGAGAATGATGTTCTTTAAATACTCTCTAGTCCGTATTATAAAAATGAGCTATTTCATTACTTAGACCTTAATCTCTTATTACTATTTGAATGTAATTTCACCTTAAAGGATATTTTAAGTTCATGATCAGAAACCAAACAATATTCTATAGTAATATCTAGAACTACATTGAAATTATTAGAAAAATAGTAGCACATTGTGAATCTTCAAATAATGTCTTTGATCTTTTGATGGTTATATTTAATTTTACTTTTTAAAAAGTTAGGGCAGGATGAAGCTCAGTTCACAGTGCTTGCCAGACATTTACAGTGCTACAGGTTAGATATCCAACACACCAAAAGCTTGGCATAGTGGTTCATAGCTATAATATCAGCCCTTGGGATGTGGAGTCAGGAGGATCAGAAGTTCTCATCCTTAGCTAAGTAGTGTGTCCAAGGCTAGGCTTGGCCACTTCAGATATTGTCAAAAAGTGGGAAATTAAGTCTCCACAGATTGAATTTGGTAGTGGACTTAACAAGGGAAAATGAATGGAGAGTGTTTTCAAATTAGTAACATTATCAAGGACAGTAAATTGCTCCTTCTTTCCTGACAATGTGCCAAGTGCTGTATTCGTGTGACGTGGTCAACATGAAAGTGATAACCTCATACATTTCAGAAGCAACACATTGGAAAAGGCAGAAAGTAGTGAAGCTTGAAGAGCACCATTAAATTATGGTTTGGTGCCCTGTAAGAGTGCCACAATGAGCTTGGTTTTGTAGAGTGATATGTTGGGTTACATAGAAGCTTCCCAAATTTGGACCCAAATAAACAAATATATTCAAAATGAATATCAGTTTCTGATCCCCACCATGATGGTGCTCATCCTCGGAAATTTCACTGTCATCCTCAAAGGAGGGCCTCTGTAAAGAGCTTGTGCTTACTAGCCTGGACATCCCTACATTCATAGATAATTACAGGGAGTGTCAAGCAAAATTTTGTTAATTATAAGAATTAATTATCCTCTTTTTACAACCTCTAAACTAGGTGCTTTTTCTATTATTCTAGTTATTTTCTTCTGTCTCATATTGTACTAGATAAAATAAATTTTCTAGCAATATTCCTTTAGTAATTTTTCATGATAGCATGTCTTAAAACAAAGCTTTGCACATTTTAGAGGCTAATATGTCCTCAATCCTCCATTCCCTCAGTTCTTACCCTAGACCTTAAATATCAACCCTGAAGAAGAGTTATACTGTTCTGAGCTGCTCTCTGCCCAGTGTACAGACACAAATGATAGTTTTGACAACAATGGGAATTCTCATTTTCCCCAAACTCCAAATTTTTATAAAGACACTTCAGACATAGCTCATAAATTAATTGATCTAAAAATGACTTCACAAAGAAAGGAGGAGCTGGCCTGGCCTCCAGTTATTTTGACATCGATGCTATTATTTTTCATTATAATATTGTCCTTAAGAAATGTTAATGAGTGCTCTTAGAACATGGGTAGCTATTTCAGTGAGATTTTCATATGCAGAGTGCAACTTCAGGTCATTGTCATGAGTTTTAAAGGGTTTTTATAAACTCCCATTCACTTATGTATATCTGTGAGGGTAGGTGTTTGAGCATCACAAAGTTCATATGTACATATGGAAGTCAGAGAACAACTTACAGAGTCATTCTTCTGGGTCTACCATAAAGTCCCTAGTTATCAAACTCAGGTCAGTCTTACAGACTCTACATGCTGTGCCATTTTATTTATGATTAATATTTGTTGCCTTAATCATGCTTATAGGTCTCAGTGAGTGAGAAAGCTTTCACCCTGATCATCCCATTAGTTGCCCCTTCTGCACTGTAATATTTTATTACAGTTTACTTATTTTGTTTCTGTTATGGGTGGTATATGCACATCACATCATGTGTGTAAAACTCAGAGGATAACTTCCTGGAATTGTTTCTCTCCTACCACTGTGGTGGGTCCAGGAGATTAAACTCAAGTCATAATATTTAGTGACAAGCCCCTTTACCTGCTAAGCCATCTTGCCATCCTGCCAGACCAGGATAGGAAATTTTGGCATTCATTCATAAACCAGCACGGTAGCCTCACAAATAATCAGTAATTATTGGAATTTATCAGGAAGTCTTAAATTTATTTATTCTGTTGGTGTTCAATGTCTGCCATCACAATCAGCAAAGGGACACTCGAGGAAAGAGGAGGGCTGGGGACAAAGAAGTAGTGGTTAGAAATCAACCCTTAATTCAAAGTCTTTGCAAGGTTAGTTACAGCCTTTGATGTAAACAAGTCTTTCCACAACTGACATATTTCTTTTTATAGAGATGTCTCTATTAGAATATAGTTAAATTAATCACATTTATCTACATTATTTTAAGATGCCAAAGCTAACCATAAAATGTGTCTGATCACAAAATAAATAACATATCCACAACCTCTACCTTCTAAAATGCGTTTAAATATGACTTATTAGAGAGAACAAAGGGGCAAAGAAAATTTTGCATGTGATCTTTACCTGTAGTTTTCCAAGGTCAAGTACAGTGGGCTCCATGCTTACTAAGTAGTCCTTTATATTTTCCCCATAGTATTCTATTCGTGCCTATAAACAAAGTCATTGAAAAAGTGATATAACTGAAAAAGAAAACACAGCCTTTTTTATAGATTGAAGCATGAAATTTTATCCAGCTGGATCTAAGTTTCACAAAACATATTTCAAAGTTAATTAATTTGGGGCTCTGCAAAAGAGTGTGCAGGAGAATTCTGTATCAGTGTTAGACAGAAAGTCTAACATGGGTCATCATTAGTAGAGACTTTTTCAATGATCAGATCTCCTGCTCAGCTCACCTGCAATCTTTGTTTCATCAAAATGATTCTGGTAAAGTGGTTACTTTTAGTACATCTTTGGGATGAATGCCGAAGGAAAGGTGGCTTAAAGGTGATGTGATGTGTTTGTGTGTCAAGTTGAGAAGAGGCCAATTGTGCTGGATAGGTTTATGTCAACTTGGCATGAGCTAAAGTCATCTGAGAACAGAAAACCTCAAGTAAGGGTTTTATAAATTAGTGTTTGATAGGGGACGGCCCAGCCAACCATGGGCTGGTGGTCCTGGTTTCTATTTAAAATCAGGCTGAGTAAGTCATGGGGAGCAGGCTAGTAAGAAACATTCTCCCATGGCTTCTGCATCAGCTTCTGCCTCCAGGTTACTGCCTTGTTTTAGTTCCTGCTTGACTTTCTTCGATGATGGACTGTTACCTGAAAGTGTAAGTTGAAATAAACCCTTTCGTTACAACATGGTTTTAGTCATGGTGTTCTGTTGCAGGAATAGAAACTCTAACTAAGACAATGGGCATTCTTATTCGAAAATAACACTATATTTTGGGCATACATATATATTTACAAAATCATAAAACCAAGAAAGCCAGAGCAAAAGAAAGAAATCATAAGCTGACAAGATAGCTCAGTGGTTGAAGTATATGATGTACAAGTGTGAAGACCTGAGTTCAAATCTCCAGAACTCACAAAAAGCCAAGGATAAGAGCACAAACATCTGTAGTTCCAGTGCTCCCCAATGAGATCAGAGATAGAGACAGGAGAATCCCCAGAAGCTGTTGGTTTACACAGCAGTGAACAAGAGAATCTGCCTCAAACAAATGAGAAAAAAAGGATCAATACTCGAAGATTTCCTCTGAAATGCACATGCATCACACACATATGCAAATACACAAACAAATGTGCACAGTCACATACACACATGCATACATATGTATTTCTCTCTCTCTCTCTCTCTCTCTCTCTCTCTCTCTCTGTGTGTGTGTGTGTGTGTGTGTATGTGTGTGTGTTTCTCACATGTGTACACAGTAAAGTAATAGAGTAAGAGTTCAGATATAAAATATCTGTTGAACATAATTGATATATCCAGGCACATATTAGTTATTGTTGACTTTTCTTCTCTTTCCAGGCATGATTTATTTCCTTATCTATCTACCAAGATTACTTGGTGGGAGAATTCACTGTCTCCACTACTAAAATACTATACTAAGAATTTAGTTCACCCTCAAAAGAGTAGAATTCTGGAATTCTCCACCATTTATTTTTGTATCATCAAAATGAATTCCTGAAATATAATTATAATAATACAATGTGATTTAGATATATGTGAGAAACTAGAACATTTTGATGAAATAAATCAAGGAAAACCAGAATAAATGAAGCCATAGTTGATATTATTTGATAGGAAGTATTATATTTAGCTTTTTTTGTAATAAACATCATGAACAAAGATAATTTGGAGAATGTGGTGTTTTGAATGAAAATGGCCACCAGAGGCCCATATAGAGTGGTACTATTAGGAGATATAGCCTTGTTGGAGGAACAGTGGCCCTGGGGGTGGGCTTTGAGGTTTCAGAAGCTCAAGCCAGGCCCACTGGTTCATTGTCTCATCCTGCTGCCTGATGGTCAAGATGTAGAACTCTCAGCTACCTCTCCAGCATCATGTCTGCATGTATGCTGCTTGCTTCTTACTGTGATGATAATGGACTAAATCTCTGAACTGTAAGCCAGCCTCAATTAAATGTTTTTCTTTATAAAAGTTGTTCTGGTCATGGTATTACTTCACAACAATAAAACCCTAAATGAGAAAGGGAGGAAAGGTTTATTTGGATTACATTTTCATATCACAAGTCATCATCAAGGGAAGCCAAAATAGGAGCTCAAGGCAGGTACCTGGAGATAGAAACTTAAATAGAGTACTCAGAGAAATCTGCTTATTGGCTTTCTCCCTCTAACTTGCTCGGTCCAAGCCTATTGTTCAGGCACAGCCCACAGTGGGCTGGGTGCTTCCGCATCAATTAACAACCAAGAAAATGTCCCAAAGACACAACTACAGGCTATTTGGGTGAGGACATTCCTCAGCTAGGATTCCTTCTTCAAGCTGTAGGTTTGTGTCAAGTTGACAAAAAGCACTATGATATTCTATCCTATCCCTTTTCAATTTTGACAAACAAATATATCAAATTAAGCCATGCCTTTTCAATTCTTGTCCCAAAGATGTCATACTAATATCACAATATAAAACACAGCCCAACTTCTAGAAGTCCTACAAACTTCAAATATTTCAACAAGGAAAGGTCCAAACTCTTTTTTAAAAGGTCTCTTAACTGCGGTCTCCTATTAAAAGAAAGAAAAAACAACAACAAAAGCAAAGTTCAAGTCAAACACAGTCCAAGATGGAAAAAAAAACACAGTAACATCAGATCAAAGCCAAAGAACACTTGAAAAGTGCAAAGAGCTGAGTGTCTGACATTTGGTTTTATGAAAGCTCTGATCGATCCTCTGGCTCTGCCGCCCTCAGCACACACAGCTTCTCTCATAGTCTCAGAGGTGGCTCCACTCCACCTGTGCTCCTGTCTTGAAGATTCTTCCAGGTCCTGGACTCCTCAGCATCTCTTTTGTTATGGTATCTGCACCTTCAGTAATGGCCTCTCCTGGCCTCCTCAAGGACTCTAACCTTGCCACATGGTTTCAATCTTCATCTACCCTCCTGACCCTTCAATCTTTGATTATCAAATACACCCAAGGCTGCACTTTCACCAAGGGTGTCTCCAGGCTCACCAGCTCCCATGACCATTGCATGTCTTCAAAACCAGTTGTCTAGGAGGCTCTTACATAATCACCATGTTCAACTCCCAGTTTGAGATGTAGCCTTGCCTCACCCTCCCCAGACACACACTGGACCACAGTTTCTGTGTGCTAACCCTAAGGAGATACTTTCTAGAAGATGCCACCTCAGTGGTGCTGGTTTGTATAATTCCAGATGACTTTTCAAGCTCAGGTGCCCAGCACTAACACAAAGGTTGTACTTCAATGGTGCTGCTCACTTGTTAATCCCAGCTGATTCTTTAGCCCCAGCTCATCAGAAACCACAAGTTCTTAATTAAAACATACCCCACATCATCCCTGATATGTTTTTTGAAGGAACTCTCAAACTTACTTCTGAAAGGTCATAAACCAAGCCTCCTTTGTCTGTATTTCTTCTAGCATTCTTACAGTCTAAGCTCTTGAAAACAGCTCATTAAGTGGTGAGTACTCAATGGCTTTTCCAGACCAAAGTTCTAAATTTCTATCACAATCATCTATAATACACATGGCAGGTTTATCACAGCAATATTTTATGTTCTGGTATAAAGTCTGTACTACTGTGCCTTCTGTTCCTGTAAAAAAAAACACCATGACCAAAAGCAACTTGGGAAGATCAGGTTTTATTTACCTTACATTTCTAGTCCATCATAAAGGAAATTGATGCACTGACCATGGAGAAATGCTATATACTGATTTTCTTTCCATGAATTGCTCAGTTGCTTTTCTATAGTATCCAAGAACACCTGTCCAGAGGTGGCAACTCCAACAGTGAGCTAGATCCTCCTACATCAATCATTAAACAAGAAAATGCACCTCAATCTTGCTCACAGGAAATCTGATGGAGGTGTTTTTTCCACTGAGGTTTCTTTTCCCAGATAACTCTACCCTGAATCAAGTTGACAGAACACCAGTCAAGAGAAGAATAAAGGTCTTATTACTTCTTAGAGGTTAAAATCCATCATGAAGTTGCAAGCACCAGAAATCTTGGAATGAACCTGGAGGCAGGACTGAAACAGAGATCACTGCTCTGTCCATGTCAGTTTTTCAGCTAACTTTCTTATAGTCCAGATCTACTTGCCTTGGTATGGCACTGCCAATATTGGATTGAGAGTTCCTATATCAATCAACAATTCAGAAAGTGCCCCGAAGATATGCCCATGAAATAACCTGATGAATGCAATTTCTTAATTGAAATTCCCATTTCCCTAATATGTCCAGATTTGAGTAAAATTGATACTTGTTGCCCAAACATGAGGACCAGAGTTCAGATCCTAATACCTATATAAATGCCAGACGTCATTCCAAGCACATCTGTAACACCAGCCTAGCTACAATAAACAGTACCTCCAAGTTCAAAGCAAGACATTGTCTCAAAGGAAGAGGAAGAGAATGATAGAGGAGAGGATGACACTCAAAGTCCTCCTATGGCATCTGCATATACAAAAGATGTGCATCAACACACATGTACACCTGCATACATGCACCATATACACATATATCACACACAAACCTGCACACATGGACACATAAAATAAAGACACACTCATTTATGCAAACTCAATGAGGAAAATGAATATAGTCATAAGATGCTGAAATTGTGATACAGTGACACAAAGATGAAACAGTTGATTTCAAACATCTAACATGTAATGCTTTGATCGAAATAAACATTTAAATACTCAGTTACATTACAATTAAATGTAAAGTCTTCTGACATTTCAAAATTTTAAAAGCAGTGATAAAGCAATTAGGAATATTTATCTTTAAAATCTACAATTTAACACCCAAATATATAATAACAGAATTTACATAAAGTTGCTAGAAGAAATGTAAAATAAACACAAATAAGTTTCAAAAACAGACAAAAATTCAATAGAGACCTTCAATGTAATGCTTATTGATTAAAAACTAGGTGAAAATTGGAAGCAATGCTAAATTAATAATGAAATAAGAACAAAATATTCAATGTTTGATATGAAACCACCATACCGAAGAGAAATTAGAAATAGTAAAATACTTACATGAAATTTAAAATCCCTGTATATTTTATACACATAAAATTGTTTTATATAAAATAAGTGAGCAATTAAAATAATAATTAGAAAAAATATATAATTCTTAGAAATGCTCATTTATCCATATTGGTTAAGCATTACAAATAAAAATAAATGTATAACCATAGTATATTCAATAATACTATTTAGCATGCATGGTCTCATAAAAAGTCTTTGGACATAAGGAATAGAAATTCCCAAAACAGCAAAAACATGTTTACAAAAGTCTCAACAAGCACCATGTTCATCATCAGACACTAAAAGCATTTTCTAAAAAATAAGTAGCAAGGACAAGATGCTGATATTTGCTACTACTCATCATTTTGTAGTAGTAATGATGCCCCAGCCACTATGATGTAACAGCAAATAACATAGATATCAGAATGGAAGAGAAACTAAAATATATTTTAGTAATATATTGTAGTTTTTACATAGAACAATGTAACATCTTTAAAAAATGTGTTGTTTTATATAAAGCATAAACAACCTTGTAATATATTTTTATTGATTTTTTAATAATAAGAAAGATCTCACTGGACTTGAAGACATACCTGAAATTTGGTTAACCCTGAATCTTGATTTATCTGTATAACTACTTAGAGTGTGCCTTAATGTTTTATCATTCTATTTGACTTTTTATTCTAGAACTTTATAAAGTTATAAATTTAGTAATAG